>ML179039.1:416075-431577 GCA_004369135.1 Dendrothele bispora CBS 962.96
TTAGGATTACTGAAAAGTGACTGGAATTGTAGCATTTCATCTGGGGATTTATGGGGGGGGTAAACACTCAGTCGGCATTGGTCCCGCTGTAGAGTGAATTTAGTTTGGGCGTAAGAGTAGATATTAATTGGACCACGTACGGGTTTGATACCCATACAAGTTCTCCTGTGGAAATGGGAACCCGATAGACACTTTGCGTGTTGAGCGCTGTCCCTGAACCCATAGCGGTCGAGAACCCTTCGGTTCCATAGGGATACCATTGATTGAGCTCAGGCAAATTCTGGCTTGAAGCTGGAATCAGACTAAAAGTCTTTTTTTGTTAGGTTGAAAGGACAATGTGCAATCAGTACTCACTCTAGATTGGGTGTATGTCTATGCATCCTTGGAGTGGGATAACGCTGACTAGAGTGGTCGGACATTCTCAAGGACTATAAAATCTGATGTTGAAAGTGGGACAATGGAAATAGCTCTCTTATCTCTCAACGAGCGGAGAAAGCTTTTTAAGTGCGGTCCGAGAACAGAAAATGGATCTACAGTAACGGCCATGTGGTATTTAAGGAGATTAAATCTGATGAAGCGAAGAATACAGGGAACAAGGCGGCTCACGCTTATCCCGCACGATATGCATCTATACCATGTGAACCTTTCCCTTTTCCACCCAGAGGGGATGTTGACAACCTGGAGCTGTTCAAGAAGGTGGATCTATTTAGATGACGCTACAGAAACTATGAATTGTCTTTGAGTGACCAAGCGGAAAGTACGCACTAGTATAACAAACTCGGAGGTCATCATTGCGGTATTTCTTCAACAGTAAGTCACCATCTCGCACAAGGACCAGGCATAACTAGTTATTTTGAACCAGGTTTCAAGGATATCTCGATGATTAGGAACCAGTTCATAGTAAATCAGTATTGAGAGCAATTGCGTACAATCATACAGGTCCGGTAGCAGCCTATAAGTTATGACAAAATCACATAAAGCAGACTTATCAAGAGACAAAGCAAACGGACCAAATCCACAATTCATACATAGAGAGCTCTACGGATCTCCGGAAACCACAATTCATACATAGAGAACTCTATGGATCTCCGGACACTTGTGCACCATCCTGACAATTCATCAGTCACTGTCTACCGTTGGATATCCTGGAGAGGGCTCGAGAGCAAGATCTGTCCAATCGCGAACACCAGTACAGTATGGCCAGTCTCGAATGAAGGTTTATGGGAGAAAAGTAACAAGGGAGACAGGAGGAATGACGGAAATTGCAGGAGAAAGCTTAAGTACAAGTAGCAAAAGCAGAAGAAGAGTGGGTCGAAAGCTCGCATGCAACGCCGGTACACTCATCCGGGCACAAAATGAACTTATACGCTTCTAAGGCGCCAATTTAACCATATCGAGATTTATCGCAAACACGCAACAAAGTCTTCCCATATACATATCTCATTAGGCAACAGTTTCAAGTGAGTTTAAGGCAAAGTGCTGATGCCTAAGAGGAGAGACGCCTATGCTGTTTGAAAAGAAGCAAAATTATTTTCCGATACTTCAACCCATTTTTCACTTTTTCCGATCTTTCAAGTGTGACATGTGACATGTCTCAATTCCGATACTTCAAATTTCGACATCCGATACTTCAAGAGCAAGACATCGATTTTGATTTTGCATTCCGATACTTCACCTTCAAGAACCAATTTCGATTTTTGCATTCCGATAATTCAACTGCAAGGGGCCGAACTCAATTTTTGCATTTCGATATTTCAACTTTGCATTCCAATATTCCAACTTTGCATTCCGATATTTCGACTTTGCATTCCGATATTTCAACTTTTACATTCTGATATTCCCTCTTTTGACTCCGGAGCTCTGACAGCCCTACCTTCTAGGACTTAAAAAGGATAAATTAAATAATAAATAATATTTAGAATTATTATTAAATTGCAAAATAATGACATATACTGTTACTTTTATTTAATATTATTGATTCAACAGTATTTCATGGATAATTTGATAAAAAATATAATTATAATTGTAGAGTTGTCAAAACTCCGGAGTCGAAAGACGGAACATCGGAATGCAAAAGTTGGAATATCGGAATGCAAAAGTCGAAGTATCGGAATACACAAGTTGATATCGGCCTATTACAATTGAAATATCGAAACTTAAAGGTTGATATCGGCTCTCATAGTTAAAGTATCGAAATGCAAAAATCAAAGATCAATGCCTTGCACTTGAGATATCGGAACAGAATTGTTGAAATCGATTCTCACAGTTGAAGTATCGGAATTGCAACCTGTCACATGTCACGCTTGAAAGATCGGAAAAAGTGAAAAATAGGTTGAAGTATCGGAAAATAATTTTGCTTCTTTTCAAACAGCATAGACGCCAAAGAACTGATGTGTAAATCAGATTTCTGCCGATAGTTATATCAAACTGACCCACCTGAGTAAATCGCCGCTTGTGCAATGATTGGGGCGTTGATTTCGAGCCCTTCGTATCTGTAGAAAGAGTGGGGTCGTTCTTGCTGGTTTTGGGTGCTGTTGAGACCTTGCTGGAAACACCGCCGAAGCGTTTTGTTGAAGTTCGCCTGTAATCTCCGATGGATAAAGTCAAGATGTGCCTGTCGCGTTGCTAAACTATCCAAACGTCCCTCCCGCAACCAGTTTATACAAAGAACAGCGCTCCAAGAATTCCCTTGATCATCATCGTGATGGTGACGGCAGAAGTTTGTGCGATTATGACGAGGGTACCATTACTCAGCGCTTTTTGTAATAGACAAATACATGATACATGTAGTGCGGTTATCAGGAAAATTTCATGATAAACTGATTTGAAAAACCTGATTTGTTCAAGTGTCAGAGATATCAAAAATTATTCCCATTTCTAGCCCGGATAACGACTCATGACAGACGATTCGTTTACAAACTTACGGTACCGGTAAGCATTGTACTATTTGTTAGAGTCCTTATACCTTGACATTCAATGGATCTGACCAGGGCCTCGAAGGAGACTGGAGACATAAGACACTGGTCAGCGTTGGGTCAGCGACTCCGGTATTTCCGAAGAGAATTACTAGTTTATGCCAGGGTCCAAGCAAGGTTCTCGAATTCGGTGACACTTGTGTTCAGGAATGTCTGGAGGTGTGTTAGTATAGAATACAACACTCGACAGCCGTTACACTATTCCAAACTTAGACACTGGCGGACCCAAAGACAGTTCCTCTGAATCTAGGGTCACCTTACATATCTTTAGAAGTGTCTGGATGAACATGAATGCGAACTTCATAGAGTACAGCTCCCGCGCTATTCCCTTCCCAGCTCTACAGGTCTCCCGATTCCAGTGAGAACCCTCTTTTTCATTCACTTCATGAGCGGTCGGATCTCCGTCTCAACTCTTCTCATTGCTCAATGAGCCCGGTCAAAGACCATACCTTCATGAGGATAAATTGCATCCATCGTTCTGAACGGACCTCATGTTGCACCTTCTGAAGTTGTCATTATGTCTGACACGGTGTTTTCGTAGGAATCTACCTGCTTGCATATATGAAATTACATTGAAGAAAGGCATCTCTCAGGGTAATCGAACCCTCGATTGTCACAATGCAGAGTATACGTATTATCCGATTCGATTCCTAGTACCTACCACGAACCGAACCGTTCAAACTTGTTTCCGATTGCAACTTGGGGTCTATTTCGCCTACGGATGTCAGCCACTAAGGAAAAAACGTACCGACTTCCTTAGATTCTTCTATATATCATTAGAAAGACAAAAAAAAACAGAACGTAATACATATACCCACATCACCACAGCAGAATTCAATCCGCTCGTCTTCAGACCTGGCCGTGGTAGTCTGATGATAACAATCAATTCGTCGATTTAGGAAAGTACGAATTTGGTTTGCTGTATATCGGGATTGGTTTGGAGCCTCTGTGCACACCTTGTCTACTGTTCCTGATTCATTTTGTATTCAATGTATTGGATTGAAACATAGCGTGATATAAATCGAGCTGCAAAGCGATGGTTCTAGCACTCATATGTATGTGTCCAAGTTGAAAAAATGTTGGCTACGAGTTTCCAGATCTTGTGCAGGCCTAGTCATTCGCATTTTAAGCAGTGTTTTCGACGAGTTGCTGATTGAGCCCGAGTGTCGCACGGACTTCAGACTTGGTGTACGTACATCAGAAGTAAACTGGGGTCAAGAATACTTTTCAATCAGTCGGCTGACGTGCTGTAATTGCCGAACCTTTAGGCCCAGTAGGAAGTTAGGTTTTTTTGACGCATTTCTCCACATTTATTCCATTTCTATTCATTTTCGTGCATTTCTAAGACCTTCATTTTTGTCCAACCAGTCTATTTTAGGATATAGAACTTCGATCTATTCCGAGTACAGTTTTCAAGTTCGCGATTAATTTTTTCCGGAGATGACGACGCTCAATTTTATTTCTGCGCATTCCCTGACAGTTTTTATTTTGTGATTTCAAGTTCCTCTTCGGCGTACTCCGATAGCTACTTCAAGAATTTTTGAGGTGTCTTACAGTGGCGGCGGATAATATTGCAACACCTTTTTTTGGAAAATTTATTCCCACGACCCTTGCTAGCGCAATAATCATGCTAAACGACATTCCAAGGAAGCATTTCTCCCCTCCAAATGACCTTCAATGCCAATTTAGACATGCCAAAATGATTCTATACCCCGTCATGTTAATGCTATGTGGAAATAGGCTTTAGAGAGGTCAAGCGCGAGTTCTAGCACAAAGAGTATATTCCGGTTTGTCCTGCTACATGATGGCGGGAAGCAAGGACAATCGGATGCGGATGCATCCGTTACTACGACTTAAATATACAAAAAATAGGGGCTACGTATCTACAATAAACAAATAAAACGAGCTTCCGAGCTCGGCATCGAAATACGAATTCCAACACACCCCCGCGAGTGAAGGAAGCGAGGCAAGATCACATAAACCAACAAAATATCGAACAAGAAACTCATCAGAAATCATCCAAACCAAATTCACCCCCGGAAGATCAACTTCTTCTCTTTCAACTCTTGGCTACCAGGACCCACAGACCCAGAAATCCCACGACAATGGTGATTAAGCGAGGGTCGGCTAAGAAGCGGACAGGAATAGATGGCGAGGTGATGGACGACGGATAAAAAGGGGTATGAATTGTCGAAGACTCGACCACAGAGCGGAGTTGCCGAAACCTCGGCCAACAAGAGAGAGCGCCGAAACCTCGGCCAACGAGAGAGAGCGCCGAAAAACTCGGCCAACAGGATAGAGCGCCGAAACCTCGGCCAACAAAAAGGGGTGCCAAAACCTTGGCCAACAGAGTGGTACCGAAACCTCGGTCAACGAAAAGAATTGCCGAAACCTCGGCCGACAGAATGGTGATGCGAATGTGCCTCATCAGGCGGCTTGGAACAGCAAGCGAGTGGTGTAGAATGAGTAAGGAACGAAGGGAACGGCCAGAGCTCGAGCAACGACAATGAGCACCCCCGGACTTCGAATAGGGGTCGACTCATAGCTGGGTTGTTGACTGCCTCAGCCAAGGCAGGATCCGATTGTCTGGAAATAGGCTTTAGAGAGGTCAAGCGCGAGTTCTAGCACAAAGAGTATATTCCGGTTTGTCCTGCTACATGATGGCGGGAAGCAAGGACAATCGGATGCGGATGCATCCGTTACTACGACTTAAATATACAAAAAATAGGGGCTACGTATCTACAATAAACAAATAAAACGAGCTTCCGAGCTCGGCATCGAAATACGAATTCCAACATGCTATGCTTGCCTCAAGGTGGTCCCATCAAGTACTAGGTCTCGCTGTTTTGTTTGCTAATTGTTCTAATTTTCTTGGGATTGTGTACAGGTTGAACCATTAAAAATACTTTATATACTCATAACTACTATACATCGACTGTAAATGCTTTAGGTACCTCCTTTGATGTGTATTTGGCTTGCAAACGAGGATGTACATGGGCCGTGGGAATAAAATTTCCAAAAAAGGTGTTGCAATATTATCCGCCGCCACTGTACCTTTGTGTCACCACTTTCTCTTTGACCACCACTGTTGACTCCCACAGCGTTCGTCATATTTCTTTCTGAGTGTTGCCAAAGTAGGTTTCTCTACTGTAATACACTTCAACGGGTCTTCCGCTTAACTAATTTGATCCAGTCGCTGCTTGCGTGCATACACCTTCCCTTTTGAAATGCTTGAGTACGTGTTAGTTAACTATATGCGTGTCTGAACTAACTATAGACTATAGTGCTATAGCATACATGCATATAGTCAGTTGACACGCGCATATAGTGAGTCAAATGAATATCATACCACTTATACTTTGGTTTCACAGGTCTTTGGATCTTCATGACCTCGATACTTAGTGTGAGTCTAACTCAGTGTCCACTCTGATGACCCTCTGACGAAGGATATGTTTGACACATTTCTATTTATTCCGTTTCTAGGCATCTCATCTATTCTGTTTCGATCTCGTCGATATGATGGAATGAGAGGAGGGAACGAGAGGAGGGAACGAACTCAGGAGGGAGCGAATTCAGGAGGGAACGAGAGGAGGGAACAGAAGAAGGGAATGGGACGATAGGAACTAGTCTAAGATTCTTTTATTTTAATGTACGGAAATGTCGAGAATATCATTTTTTTACATTTAAATTCTCTAAAATTTACGAAAATGGCTCTAAATGCCCAACTAACATTTTAAACATTTTTGTGCATTTAAATGTTCAGAAAAGCTTAGAAATGACCTAACTTCCTACTGGGCTTTAGGTTTGGCTCTTATGAGAATGCGTTTTGTTTCTAGACTTATCTCCATATGTTAATTTCTCCTTCCAAATATATTCATAAACCCGAGACTTTTCACACGCTGTGTAGTACAGTACAGTTGAATACATGGAACTTGTGCTCGACTTTTGAAGTCTGTCCATTGGACCAGCAGCAGTATGTATATGTATATCTACTAAAATCAGTTTTCGTCCTGAACACTGCTGTAAGTTTTATTCTTCTATTTTCTATTACTGTCATTCACGCCGTTTCTAGCAGGAAAGGGCAGCGGGCTATTGACCACCCTGGTCCCTCAGGCTTGTCTCACTAGAGTCCTGAATTTAAACTCGATTTCTGACCATGCAAAGAAGGAAACAAAACCAATGTCAGAGTCCGAGTCTCTCATAAATCTCATCACCTGTATCGCCTCTTTTTGGAAGCACCACTGTTCTGCAACTTCTCATTGTTGCTTGGGTTTGTTTAATTATTTTTCGCAATATGATCCATTCCTTTTCTCACTTATTGCTTCGTATTATGAGTATGCCTATTGAGGAGAATTAGTTAAGATTTCTGATTGATTTATGTCAACGCATTTGGAAAGTTTTGTTTTATATGCTCCTCCTGGTAACTCTGTTTGAAAAGAACCTCGCCGTGGCTCTTAGCCCTTTGTAACCCTTTGGAATACGTCCAGACGCAGCGTCAGGTATCTCTTAATGGTGACAGTGGTGACGAGAACAGACCTTAGGATTCACATCGCAGACCTGATGAAACCACTTGATAGCTACTTTCTGTCATTAGGTTTGGTAGACCGTAGGATATACCTTTTTACATTTACTCCATATTTGATATTTCTGATAATCTGATTCTTATAACGAGTTTGACGACCTCCCTTACAAACTTACAGAATTTGTCACTGAAAATGATGTTGATATGGTCCTTACAAAATGAACATTTGAGGATATAATTTAATCTCCAAAAGGTTCGGCCCTCGCCGCTTGCGGCTGTCAAGGGCAGCTACTGCTACTGCTGAGTGCACAGCGGCATGACCTACCATGACATATCTGGGGACAGAGAAGTTAGACGTTAGTAAATATACTTAAAGGACTTAGGGCAACTGCTCCTCCAGTAAAGGGAAAAGACTTGTATTAAGGATAGTAACTACTGTCCTTATATACTGTAAAGAAGGGTGCACAGACCATGCAGTGCTCATAGCCATAAGATCATACTACATATAGAAAGAGGCTGTGCATAGTTGTAGATAGAAATGGAACAAAGTTCAACACTCCCCCTCGCTAAATACTATCTAAGAAGTATGCAAGCGTATCTACTTTGTAAAATAAAAGAAAACATAATTTTGGCACTGATGAGCTGCCGGTAAAGTAAAAAGTGGTATAAATGGTGCTAATCAGGCGCTTATTGAGCAGCCGAGCAGCCGAAAAGTAAAATAAAATTGTAAAATGGCGAGATTTACTCAAAGCCATATATGGTGCTAAAAGCAACTGTTAATGACGAAAGTCATAAGGTCGATACTGTGGCAATGGAGTCTTTAGTGCAATGCAACTTGCGCAAATTGCAGCAAGCGCTTATGCAGCCAGAAGTGCGCTAATTAGCAGCAAAAGACTATTACGTAGTCAGACCATGTAAAATCAACAAATGCAGCAGTGTGAGATGCGCAAATGGATAAAGGGGTTTGTCGTTTCCGTTAAAAATGTACTTTGACGTGAACATTGAACATGACTAACTCTTTGGTGCAGGACTGTGGCTGCAGAGTCTATCAACGAATCAAGTTCGGGGTTGCAGCAAAAATTGCGCAAGTTTAGTAGTCATAGCGTAAAAATGTTTTATCTCCAAAATAAGTATAGAGATGAGATTCGATAAAATCAAGAATCTTTAATAAAAGAATGGGATTAAGTTCCACAATGTTCGAAAACTCTTAAATGCAGGATAGTAGCTGCAGAGTTCTACAGAACGTGGTTGAGTGTGAAATTTCGCGCAGGCAAAGCATATTGCATGTTGCAGCGGTTTATCACTTAAGTAGGTCAAATAGGCGCATTTCGCAGCCATGAAGACTGTACTTTCCCAATTCTTCATAAACATTTCGCTTATGAACAAGGACGTTGTCCTGGTGTCATCTACATAGACAATGGCAATAAAAATCGAGCCTAGTCTTAAAAAGTGAAGACTTAAAATGCCCGCAACAGAACCAGTTTGGACTAAACCAAGTTCCTTCATGGATGAACATCAAGCAAATTCCATAGCGTTTTTTTGGGAATGTCACCATAAAGGGACGTGCTCGAAGCCATAGAGGGCGAGAAAGGATAAAAATAAAAAATAAAGTCAATTAAGACCTTTGTGCTCCTATCCAATGGAATTAAGGACCATCGGGATGTTCCGCGTAAGTCAACATCATCGAGTTTGCCATATAGGCGCTGCACCTAAGCGCTGCCAATGCGGGGACGAGTCACACTATCTCGAGTGGATTTACTTGGATAAAAGACTTGATCGAGGTATAAACCTTTGATCTATAAAAACCTTAATGACAAGTCCGCCTTTAAAAAGACTCATCGGTTTTATAAAGTTTGACCATTTTAATAAAATAGGTCGATCTATCATTTTTAAAAGATGTTGTACCATAGAGAAGTGCCTCTAAATTCTTCTCGGTAAACAATCTTCCATTCCTCCTGCTTCAAGCCTTTAACAGGCGAGCAATTCTCGGTAATGCCTAAGCACGGATTTTTTCGTGGCATTTTTTATTAATTCCTTTGAAATTGCTTTGGAAAGCAAAGTATAATATTCTCCCCCTTCCCGGCATAGTTTTGCCATCATCCTCACGTTTTAGTGCAGAGTTGGGTGTTGCCATTAGTGTGGAACCATAAAGGCACAGAACTAGGCTCGGGAAACCTTATTCTGGTATTGTAGGTAAGCGGGGTTTGCACCAGTGCTTATGAGTCCTACAATATTCTTTCACTAAGTAGGGTTTTTCTGCAATAACATATTATAAAGGGCCGATTATCCCCATTTATGTTACTAGCGCGTGAGGGTATTATTTTCCGCAGATGCCATGAGGTCCGAGATGCCGAAAAATGGCAAGTTCAGGTTCCTCTTCCGAAGGCAAGAAGCGGGGGACTTTAGGATTGCTAAGGTAGCTAGCCTTGCGTAAATCCTGTCCGTCTTGTTGGGAAGGACCGCGAGGAGGATGAGAGGTATAACCTACGATCATCTTCTGCGTCAGGAATCAATCTTGGAGGATTGATAAATGGGATCCATCATCATCGAGTGCCGAAATGGCAACTTTTGAGACATTTGAATGCGCTTTGATGCTAACCCTTCATTTCAGGATGCTTTGATGCTAACTCCACGAAATATGAAATACTTCAGCCGATAAGTAGACACGTAATGCTGTTTGCCGTGTCCAAAAGGAGCAAAAACTTAAGATACACCATTCATTCCAATTTAGGAGTGATTTCACGAAGAAACTCCCCCTTACTTCCGATATGGTAAGTACTGCCAATTAAGGCGACGGAGTGGCATTCAGTTTTAATTTTAGACGGCAAAATCTACGGTGAATTCAATTAACACGAGTCAAATGCAGCCTAATTAAGGCGCAAAGTGCTTCATCAATCACGTAAAAATACAGCGTATGATAATACTGAACAAAAGTCCGAGTAAATAAGCACTAATGCAAACACAGAGTGTGTTGCATGCTCAAGTGTTCGAGAATTCGTGAAAAGGTATATTTCTTCAGCAGAATTATAAAAATCGCGAAGAATAACCTAATCGGCGACGTATTGTCTCTCGAGATGGAAAGATGCAAGTGTCTGCAATTTCTTGCGACATCATGCTATTAGTAGGAATAAATTCCAATAAATGACGTTTTATGGTGAGGTAGAAAACCTTCTAACCAAATGTTAACTCCCTTAAAGTGCTGAGCGTCACCTCACACTAAGGTTATCACCCTTAAGGGTTCCCAATCGAAAGAGAATCGTTGATTCAACGTCTAGGACTTAAAACGACCGGTTCGATCATATAGAGATCCGATCTTAAGACTAAGATAGACATTTCCATAGAGGAAAGTCGTTAACTCTTACACTTCTCATACTTGGCAGCAGAATAAATGTGCTCATATATTCAAAGTATATAAAATACAGTGGTGTAACTAATAAAATACTAGCTTAACTCACTCACCTTGCAGCATATTGATGCGCATTGGTTACACTGTTAAGAGTTTATCTTTGTCATTAGGGGCCCAAGAAAACTTTGTCGAAGTCTTTTCCAAAGTTAATCAATCCACGAGGGATCGAAATCCACAGCCTTCCGGCCCGGACTGAGGGTCTGACATGACAATGTCCTCAAGGGTAACTTTGGCAATTAAGCCGATGTCCCTGACGAAATCGTAGATTTCTTTGTAAAAGAATAAAGGTTATCAAAGGATTAAAGGATGGACGGCGCACATAAAGTGCATGCTAGGTCCGTTCCCGCTGTTGATACCTGCAGCGTAATTAAACACGCGAGTTACAACTTAGCACAATGTGCAGATCAAAGTTTGCAGCGCACGAAGCGCGCAGAGATTATGACCGCATCCTTTGAATAAGCAGATCAGAGAATTGCAGCGTATTTAGACGCGCGTCATCAATGATTGCAACCTCCTATCATCAACCGTGGAATTCCTAATGACCAGTCTGCAAGGCAAAGCCTGCTGTCTGAAGTCGGGAAGCCATCCTTCCACTAACAGCCAAAAAGACGGTGGCACTCATGCCGAAGTTACCATCAGAGCGCTTGTTCAAAATGAACAGCAGCATCCGATTGAACTGCATGACGTAAAGAGATGCCGATCAGGGAGCTTAATAGCGTCACCTGATTAAAAGGGTTTGGAACGGTAAAAACCGTGCTGGTGGCCGTAAAAACGTAATGTGAGCGGAGGCGGGATGTTTATTGGGAGATCAATAGCTATCTAAGGTAAAGAACCAACGGCAAAAGCCATGGTATACCTGATATCTCCGGCACCGGTGGAAAAATCGTCATAAAAGACGAAAAAGGTCTAAAGGAATGGAAATTCCTTCAGTGTCAGTGATCGGCAAGACGGCTGTCAACAATGACATTCCACTGGCCTTGAGAACATCATAAGATGCTAGATCTAGGCGGGGATAAGCTAACTAAAGCATACGACTTTTTAATAAAAGTGTAAAAAAGGTTTGGAGAGTCGGACCAACAGTGTTTGTCCTACACTGTTTAAGAGTAAAAAGCAGCCACAAGGGCGCTACTCAACGGTGACATCAAATACGCAGCGCAAAGCTAGCATGCTTTTCATCCAATTTCCCAGATATGCAGCTCAAAGCTCACATAAATCCGGTACTGTTCAGCATTCGCGCTGTACTCAAAGTACTGCAGCAAACTAACTGGTAAAAATAAATCGCGCTGTGCATAAAGCACTGCAGCGGGTCTAATTTCATGGGTGTTATGCGGATTTGAAATGATCGCAGCGATTTTATTAATGTGTATATTTAATGCAGCGGATTATACGCGCAAATTACAACAAGAATAATTACGTAGATCGACTAATCGCAAGGTTATTGCTGTGGATCGGTCTGATTGCAGCATATAAAAATGCGCAGATCTGTGATCACACAAAGATCGCAGCGTGTAGACAACGCGCAGATTGATGAGAGCAACCTGCAGATTAGGATTGCAGCGGATAAAACGCGCAGATCAAAATCGCAATAAAAAGAGTAACACGATCGCAGCGGATAAAACGCGCAGATCGATAAACTATCTAATTAAAGAGAAAGAAAGAGGGTTGCAGCGTGTAAAACGCGCATCCCGATTACCGCAATAACTATGAGAGAGATCAACGAATGCAGCATGTAACGACGCGCAATCGGATCACCACCTCGTTTCCAGATAGTCGGAGATCAACCACCTCCTGAGCTAACATCGAGGTTTGCAGCCAGTTATGGCGCATGTTACGACGAGCTACAAAGGAGGGTGGACCTCGGGGCCCATAACCTGTCAAGGGCAGCTACTGCTACTGCTGAGTGCACAGCGGCATGACCTACCATGACATATCTGGGGACAGAGAAGTTAGACGTTAGTAAATATACTTAAAGGACTTAGGGCAACTGCTCCTCCAGTAAAGGGAAAAGACTTGTATTAAGGATAGTAACTACTGTCCTTATATACTGTAAAGAAGGGTGCACAGACCATGCAGTGCTCATAGCCATAAGATCATACTACATATAGAAAGAGGCTGTGCATAGTTGTAGATAGAAATGGAACAAAGTTCAACAGCGGCCATACCCCCCAGTCATATGTGGAAACGTACTTATCGGTTCTCGTTCTCAGACCCAATTCAATAAGTAGTCATAGTGTAGATAATAACTGGATAATTATGAACATACATTGTGAATTTCAAGTAAGCACTTAAACTCACACCTAACCCAGGTAATGGTAGGATAATTAATGTTTTTACGAGGCCCTTGAAGGCCGAGTAATTTTAATTTTTACAACGATGTCCAGAACGTGGGAAAGGGCGCATATGTTCACGGTCACAAGACCGGCACTTCATTGCAGCTAAGCCGGTGACATTTAGTCTCGTAGCCGGTAGTATATGGGCCTTTTCGGATAAGTCCGGCATCGTGGCCAACGGTCACTTTCTATGGTGCTACCGAAAGATTGTTTCTTTTTTGAGAGGAATCAATTACAAACGTAATCCTCACCTTGAAATCTTGTCGCGGTCAGTGTCGAACCAACTACAAGTTTTGCGCTTACTTAGATTACTAACAAGACTCAAAAAAACGCCGTTCTCAATAAAAAGAAGAGTCAAGTATCAACAATCTCGGGCGGTCTAACAAACAAAGAAAGCAATCTCCCTTTATTTTTGTGCCTCTCGGTATCGTCAGAGCCCGTCTCCACAAACAAACTTTCAGACAAAAATATAAACTGTGAGAGCACATTCTTGAGTTCCTAGCACGAGCAGCCCATGATCTGCACACACAAAACAAAAAAAAGAATTGCATCTTTTGTTTTCAATTAACGGGTCCGAGGGCCAGGTCCAAATCTATCCCTAGATATCAAATGGTACCCCTTGAATTTTACTTTATTTCCCGCTAATCTGTCAGTTCTAGATCCCGCCTCTTATTCAAAGCAGCGGAATAAAACCTACTTATATGTGTATATATTGGATACAATTCTTCTTGGTTTGAGTCCTCTTGAGGTTAAGCAACTTCGCTCTTCATTCCTGAATCCTGATGGATATGGCCTCTGGAGTTCGAGAGGTGGAAAAAAATAAATTGAGAGTAGGGAGGAGGTTGTAAGTACCTACAGGCTACATCCAGGATAGATTCATATATGCTATACATATGTTTATGTATTCCGAACCCACCATTGTCTTTGTCTTTGTGTTCTACACTCTACTAAATAAAAACTTAAATTCCTCTCTCATGTGTGTCATTACTTTCCATGACTTTCCAGGCTGTCCATTGTTAATCAGTAATAGTTTCATGTCCAGGGGAACCTCAAAAGCCACCTCACAACAACAGGATATTGCATATGAAGAAGCCCTTTCCTAATTCATTTTTCTATGAGGTTTTTTCTTTTTTTTTATCAAGTCCAATCATTTTTATTTCCCCTCAATTACTTACTCAAACATACACACTAGCCATCATTAAATCACTGAAGAGTCATCTAGCTATGATCATAAATTCTAAGGGAATAACACCTACACTCATATCTTTAATATACCTGGGGCTTCTCCACTAATTTAGATATATTAAAATGATATGATACATGATCTAGTTCTGACAAACCTTGCTGTATGGAGATCATCTTATCTTTTATATAGATCTCAACTTGTCACATGTGAGTCAGTATTTTTATTTGATTTGAAGTGGAAAAACAAGTTTTGTATATAAAAATGCAATAGTAAAAAGGAAAAGTAGGTAAATGAAAAGCAAGGATTGCCATCATGATGAATAGCAATAAGGATCATACTACTTTTGACTAATTGTTTCTAACAGATATCAGCCCAGGTGTCAGTCCATTTTTCACCAAAAGCAAAATTACACCAATCAACTTTGATGGCAGAATTTTCAGCATCTGGAGGAATTGTTAACACTTGTCTAACATCATGCTGAAAAGGATCCTTGAGTGGGTGTGGTAACCAAAGTATGAGGTCTGAGGGGGATTGAGATGAGTATAACCAACCCTCAGAGTCAATATCACACAGGTAGTTTGGTGGAGAATGTACATATGAGACATCTTGTTTGACTAGATCAGACTGGAGGATGGCAGGACTGTCTGGAGACGAGGACATTTCCAAGTCAGTTGAATCAAGAGAGGAGGCCACTGATGGAGCTGGGTCAGTAGGGTCCTGCAATAGCTGGCCCACAGAATGTCCATTCTGGGAGTCCCATATCCTGACTGTATTGTCAGAGGATCCAGACACTATGTGTCTGCTGTCCAGAGAGTATGCCACTGACCAAACAGCATCAGTATGGCCTTGCAGAGGCTGGTTCACAGGCTGTCCAGTCTGAGATTCCCATATCCTGACTGTCTTGTCAAATGATCCAGACACTATGTGTCTGCTGTCTGGAGAGTATGCCACTGATGTAACCCAGTGAGTATGACCCTGCAGAGGGTGGCCCACAGGCTGTCCAGTCTGAGAGTCCCATATCCTGACTGTCTTGTCATCTGATCCAGACACTATGTGTCTGCTGTCTGGAGAGTATGCCACTGA
>ML179039.1:433997-493783 GCA_004369135.1 Dendrothele bispora CBS 962.96
GAGGCTGGCCCACAGGCTGTCCAGTCTGAGAGTCCCATATCCTGATTGTCTTGTCATATGATCCAGACACTATGTGTCTGCTGTCTGGAGAGTATGCCACTGACCAAACCCTGTCAGTATGGCCATGCAGAGGCTGGCCCACAGGCTGTCCAGTATGAGAATCCCAAATCCTGACTGTGTTATCATTTGCTCCAGACACTATGTATCTGCTGTCTGAAGAGTATGCCACTGAGTTTACACCAGTATGGGCCTGTAGAGGCTGGTTCACAGGCTGTCCAGTCTGAGATTCCCATATCCTGACTGTCTTGTCATCTGATCCAGACACTATGTGTCTGCTGTCTGGAGAGTATGCCACTGATGTAACCCATTGAGTATGGCCCTGCAGAGGGTGGCCCACAGGCTGTCCAGTCTGAGAGTCCCATATCCTGACTGTGTTGTCAGAGGATCCAGATACTATGTGTCTGCTGTCTGGAGAGTATGCCACTGACAAAACCCTGCTAGTGTGGCCCTGCAGAGGCTGACCCACAGGCTGTCCAGTCTGAGAGTCCCATATTCTGATTCTCTTGTCAGAGGATCCAGACACTATGTGTCTACTGTCTGGAGAGTATGCTACTGACCTAATCAACTTAGTATGGCCCTGCAGAGGCTGGCCCACAGGCTGTCCAGTCTGAGAGTCCCATATCCTGATTGTGTTGTCTTTGGATCCAGACACTATGTGTCTGCTGTCTGGAGAGTATGCCACTGACCAAACTCAGTATGACCTGCAGAGGCTCACCCACAGGCTGTCCAGTCTGAGAGTCCCATATTGTGACTGTGTTGTCTTCTGATCCAGCCACTATATATCTGCCATTTGGGGAGTATGCAACACAGTATATGCTGCTTGAGCAGTGCATTATTTTGACTGGCCCTAACCAATTTTTTCAGCTGTCCTTGTTTATCTATCTTGACAACATTTTTCAAATGTTCTTTCAGTTTGAATCCACTACTTGTTGCAAACTTGATGCAATGGCTAGAGCTGACACATATAGATGTGGAGTGCTTTTTTTATTGCTGGAAAATACCAATCTATAACATTGCATTTCATTTAGAACCTTTTTCAGATCTTTCAACTAATCAAAGAAAAATTAAATCTTTGTTCATATTTACCATAAAACACTTACATCATGTAGTTCTGCCCATCTTTTAGCATTCTCAAACAATTCATTATATTTATGCAACTTCCCCATCAAACTTAGACATTCTATCCAATATATCAACCACTTTTGTGTCCCAAATTTCATCACCTTTTCTTTAAAGTCACTCGTGTCAGAAAGTTCCTTTGCCTCCACTATATGGTTGCTCCAATATAAACAACTATACTGTAACTGAGGTGAGATAAATCTCTCAACCCTTTGATCAATTGAGCAATCAACAACATCTGAATTTTGCAAACATGATGTCTGCAATTTACAGATGTTGAATTTAAGCTCAGATGTCAACACTTCTATGCACATTTTTGAGACTATCATATGTGCATCTTTTTGGTTTATGGACCACCTTTGAAACTGATTTTTGCTATCCTCCAACATCAGAAATTCTCTGAAGGACAAATGATTGTGAATCTTTCCATCTTGATCATATATTATTACTGCCTTAAGATACTGCAGAACCCTTTCAGTGATATCAAAGGATATGTTGTCAACATTCAAAAGATGTGCCAATGTTTGCTGAGACATAGGTTCTATAGCAGCTACAAGGACACTCATCACTGTTTTGAAATATCCATAGTTGTCCTCAGCAGAAAAAGCTTCTTTTAGTACAATGTTGTACAACTCATAAAGCCCTTGATAGGGGCTTTCTATCTCTCCTTTTGTTTCTCCAGTCCCAAGAACGATATTCATTCTACCCCTCATGTCCATTCCTTCTCTTATAAAGTTAAGAGCTGTAACAATCCAAATGAAAAGTCCATCTGCCTTTGTAACTAGATTGTTCATCTCCTCAGAAGTAATTGGATTTTTTTCAAATTTTGATTTGATCAATAATTCAATATCCGAATTGGTGTCATAGCCTCTTGTAAGATCAAATCTGGCAACAGAGGACTTTTCCAAGGCCTCTTTAATATCAGGATGGGGTCTACTACTGATGACTATCTTGAGCATAGACACTCTACTGCAAAGGGCCACCAAGCTGTTCAACAATATTTCTCGCTCAACTTCTGTCCCCCACTCATCAAGACCATCAATAATTATCATAACAGTTTTGTTCATCATTTCCTTGTTAAAATTGGCTGGATTTAAGAACATGTTGAGCTGGTCTGCTAGTGGCAATGTTGGAGCATTTAGAGATGGATCCTCATTGAAAATATTAAGCAGAATATTCTCATAGTGTGGACATGTTCTTGCTAGTTGATAACAAATTGTTGGTACCAACACAGATAATGTACCAGTCTCCTCACCTTTGACACAGTGAAATGTCAATGCAAGGGAAACACTGCTCTTCAGATGTTCTCTGACTCTGGAAGCCAGAGAAACTGCCAATGCACTTTTACCAGTACCTGCTATGCCCAAAATCCAAGCAATATTGCTTCTACCACTGATGGTCCATCTTTCTAAGTCTTGAAGTAGCAGTTCCCTGGTTCCTTCCATGCACTTATATGTTTTTCGTGCAGGATTCATGATAGGCCCCAGCCTATCTTTGAGGGTGTCATCTGGTAGGATAATGAGTAATATATTACCTGACTTGAAAAGTACTTACTGTAGTAATTATTGACATTAAGATCTCTCCCAACATTGTTTACATTTGCATGCCTAAGATCATTGACTAAGGCATGCCCAAAAAACTGAGGTTGCTGGCCTATAAGGTTCTCATTAGCAAGCCACAGAATAGCCATACACTCTCCACCTGCCTGGTGGATCCTGATTCTGACTTTCAGTGTTCTTAAAGCTAGTATCAACACATGGATTGTTTTTAGATAGAGCATCCATTCTTGTTTCAGGATTAACACTGCTGTTCTCTATTAATATTCCATTAGCAAGTTAAAAAATGATAAGATTCTCTCCACCTACCTGGCTGACTCTCAGTCAAAGCATTCCCAAAACCAACAACAGCATCTGGATTGTTTTTTATTGAGTTATCCATTCTCTCTCCAAGAACAATGTCATTGCCTGTAAATTTTATTAGTGACCTGAAGTTCACAAATAATTAATTTCTCTCCACCTACCCGGTGAATCCTGATTCTGGTTTTCAGGCCCCAGCCTATCTTTGAGGGTGTCATCTGGTAGTAGGATGATTAGTAATACTTATATTACCTGACTTTGAAAAGTACTTACTGTAGTAATTATTGACATCTCTCCCAGCATTGCTTATGATTCCATTGCCGAAATTATTGTTTGAGGCATGCCCAAAAAACTGAGACTGCTGGCCTGTAGATTTTTTTATCACACAGTAACCATACTCTCTCCACCTACTTGGTGGATTCTGAATCTGGCTTTCAGTGCTCCCAAAGTTAGTAACAGCATTGCAATTGTTTCCTGGTGCATTATCTATTCTTTTTCCAAGAATACTGTTATTGCCTGTAAATTTATTAGCAACTTGAAGTTCAAAAATAAGTATTTTCTCTCCACCTACCTGGTGAATCCTGATTCTGATTCTCAATGCCCCTAAAGCCAGTAACAGCAACTGGGTTATGGTTGTTTCTTGGATTATCCATTCTTGTTCCAAGAGTGACACTGTCACTGCCTGTAAAAATTTCATCAGCTAGTTAACAAATATTTATATTCTCTCCAACTACCTGGTGAATCCTGATTCTGACTTTTGGTCACAGTGTTCCCCAAGCCAGCATCTGAACTGTTTCTTTGTACATTTCCAAAAGGGACACTATCCTATATATTAAGATAGCATGGTGTTGCCGTAAACTTTTGATTATCTAATTTGACTAAGCATTTGACTAAGCAAATAGCCACGTCGGTGACGAGCCATTTTTGCGGTTCTAGGCTCGAAATCCGATATTAATTATGTTAATAACATAGTTTTGAGCTTGGATACTGAGGGAAACTGAGGGTTATAGCTGTTCCCAAGCTGTTAACCAAAAACTAGAGCTATATGTACTGGAGCTTAGTATAATTACTGAGTAATGAAAGTCCTATAGAGGTGCACAGATAAAATCTGACCTTACCCAAGTCGTACTTAATCAATCAGGGAATTGTGGCTGCGGTAGGATTAACAAGTCTATCAAGCTACTGTGTCCTATGTTGACGGGTATGCATCTGTTCCATAATATGTTGCACAAAGTCTATTAAGATACAGTCAGATCTTACTAGCTGTAGGATAACTCTAGTTATATCCAAGGGAAGAAGGAAATACTTGAACGTCGGGCTTGTTGGCTACAAGGTCCAATATCGGACTTAGCGGGAAAAGGCTTATAGGCTTAAATCAGACATAACGGTAATATGCTGTGTGCATGGTGAACAAAGACAAAACAACCAAAAGACCAAGAACCTGGTCTCTAGACTGTAAATACTTCATTCTCTGAGGGCTGCAATGTGGTAGAAGTGGCAGAACACTTCCAATATAGGATCATTCTGATGATAAGGGACGATATTTTGACTTTGTAGAGTAAGGGAAGAAGCAGTAAGAGTATTGTAGTGCGATGGTGGGAGGGGTTCAAATAACAAGTCAAACACAGGTTGACACAAATAACACAAATAACACAAGTTCAATTCAATGGTCAAACAATCAATCAAAAATATAACAAGTCAAACAACACAATAGGCAAAAGTTACATTGTTTTGAGTCTAATGCACGACTATTTATGAGCTTTATGGGTTAGAGGTGTTTCCTCTTCCCTTACCTAATGCTGGCTGATCAAGCCGGATCTTTATATCCGAGAGAGACCAGATCCAAGCAAAAGTAGTAAGGTAGGAGTACTAGCCTGACTCTACATCGTAAATATAGGGCAGTATTTATACAGAAAAATAGAAACTAATAAACTTGAAAGTCCGATAAAATAAACATATTTTACAATATAAAAGCGTCCAAGATACTAAATATAGGTATAGATCAGTGTCTGTGACAAGTAAATAAGTATTTCTGTCCGCAACAGACTCCAATATCGATCATTTTCAATATATCATTTTGGTTCCTTTGTTTCAAGGATGCAATATAGGAACAAAAAGGCGGCCATTCTACAGCTTTTCTACAGCTTTGAGTCCGTGTTTTGACACTCCGGAGCTCCACAGTGTATCACCATGACATAGGGGACATTCTAGACTGTTTTTGACAGTTTCTAGACCACTTTACCCTTGATCAACTAATTCCTTTTTCAACTCCTAAACATCGCAGTCATTCTGTCAATATTATTGATCAGGAGAGGTTGTCTCAGCCTCAGATCAACGGTTATATTCCGCTTCTTTTCTTCCATTATTTCTAGAACCTTTGTGATCAGTGTTTCAATCTGACATTATTTCACTTTACAGCAATTTTACAAATAAAAGCGATCTGTTTTATTGTAGAATCAAATACTTCGATCTAACCATTCTACTGGATCCATCGGACCTTATCCATGATCATTGTTTCATATATTGGTAGGCACAATTTCGGGTTCGATCATTTTAGCCACAGTTGTGGCACAAGCATTGTGGCAACATTATTAAGTTGAGGGTTCGATTCCTGCTCCTCTCATTTGATTATCCCTTTGAATTGTGTCAATATTATACAAGTTGAGCGTCCGATAAGCTGTTCCTTCCGATATTGGTAGTTACCAATATCAGTCCCATGTCAATATCGAAGGTTTTTACAATCTCAAGACTAGCATCAGCCATAATAACTTGAATTAATGATAATCCGAAGTCATTTCACTTTATCTAGTTTTAGTATCTATATTGCACTTTAACTGTCAGTTCAGGGCTCACTACAGTCCTCATATTTCCCATAATAGTATCGATATCGGCACTCGTAGTCACGATATTGGCACTAAAAATGCATGAATTTTCACCAGGCATATTAACGGATTGACGGATAGCGATTGCCATCTGACCGGACCGACGTCTAGGTCTAATTGGTAACTAAAGGCATTCACGCGAAGTGCTGACAGCGGATATAGCAAAATCCGACTGGAATAGGAGCAATAATTTTGCTTCCGTGGCTGATAAACACTGGACACGTAGGAGGGAAAGATAGACACGTAGTGGACACGTAGAAAGCGGATGCGTGGAGGCATCAACTAGCCAATCATAAGGACTGATTTTGAAGTGATCCGATGGAGTCATACCGGATGCACGGAAAAATGGTGCTTTATCATGGGTGGAGTCATACGATAGTAGCGGATAGCCAGGGCCGGTTCAACACCGACACGTAGCAAAATCCGATCCAAAAAAGGTTGATTCAACTTAACCTAATATTTTACATACGAATATGGACTTGGACGCACATATGTTTAAATCGGACTTTAGTTTTCTTTTTGTTTTGCCTCCCAAATTACCATATAAAGTAAAAGAAAAATGTATATCTCTCGATCTCTCTACTGTCTACTGTTTCTGTATTTTTCTTGTGACTATCGCTCTCCTCGTAGTATAAAAGGCCTGTATGTATATACCAGAAATTCAGATTACTCGCCAGATAGCACGATTTAAGTGTGACAGCGCTCGGGGACACTGTGGTCTACAGTTGATAGCAGTATAAACGTCCACGGTATTGCAAAGTCAGATTTAATCTCTGTCTTGTGTACTAGTCTCAGTGTTGTGATCGCACTTAACAAAGTTTCATTTTCTTATACTTTTGCCTAGTTCTTGTCTACTGTGACTTGACTAGTAAGGGTGAAAAGTACAGTTTCCGAATCAGCAGAGCGTTGCTGGTGGCTGGGCTTTTCAAAAACTAGAGTTTCTTGGCGGTCGGCTTAGTGACAGCACTTTGCAGTTGAGATCTCTGAGTCTACCGAGACTATAATTTCCGCATACCTCGTAGTGCTAGTGCCCGTGTGCATAGTATTACAACTTTCCGTTTATCCTACTTCCCCGAGTGTTGTAGAGTTAGACACAAATAGAATTCGTTTGATAAACCAAGCGTTGCGTTCTTGAGAACCTATTTTGACTAGTGTCGGATTTTATTTAAAATCAGACCTTGTGATTTAGTTGAAGAATCAATCCGTTTCGAAGGAATCAGAGTTTATTTCGATATACTCTACTTTGTCAATACACTCTAAAGTTACTTGATAAAGGATCCTATCTCCGAACCCCCCGAACTAACATACGTTGGTTTAACTTGCTTGACATAACTAGCCTTTGTGTTGTTTGTGTTGTGTGGTTGTGTGTGTGTTTTTGCGCCCATAGCTGCTAGTGTCCTCATAGCGAGTTTCCCCTGCGTTTTATCGGGGCCTTTGGCCCCGACGCAAGCGTCAGCTTGTTGTCTTCAATTTTGTACCCAAGAAATGCATTCAGCCTGTGCTTCCAAATCTGTTTGTTGTGATGCATGGGGGATGTCAAAGTAGGACTCGACAAATTGTAAAGTTATCCAACTGCACGTGAGGATTAGATAAATTCTGCCAACTTAGCTGGGAAACCTTAATTCCCAACTTCAAACCTTAAAAACCCTGCCTCGTGTTGTACAGTTGTAGCCATTTCAATTGAAACTGATCTTCTAAGATACTTCATTCTGGTGTCTTCTTCATTACGTCTCCATTCCGTCTGACTCTCTGTCCAAGTTCCGTCACTCCCTTCATTTTTTCTTACCAAAGTTGACAAATTCATCAGGAAAAGCCCCAATCTGGGATTAGCACATATTACTTGGAAAACCCGGAAATGATTGTAAATATCAGGTAATCCTCAGCAATTTCCCTAAATAACGGAATCACCTCGATTACCCCGGAATTATTTAGTCCTTTTTGCTTTACCCAAAATTACCTCGAAAAAGTATAGATTACTATAAATTTTGACTAATTTCTTTGCTATTACTTAGTATGATACTCTCAGTTTATAACCATGTCAGAACGAAAATAAAACATTATATTAAAGATAATAGTAATACAAGTCTATGTATAGCCAACGAAAAAACTACTCTAAGCCCTCAAACTCGACCTTTTCATCTTGAGACCTCAACTTCGAGACCATGGTAGAGCTAGAAAACAAAGTGTTCCTGTAAGACTGGGAAAAGTAGAAAAAAAAACACGTACTTGTTCCAACTAACAATTCTCACAGCTAACACCTTAAAAATCAAACTGTCAACTTCCTTTCTCCTCCAAAGACATCTTTAATAGCCACGAGTTTTTGAGAAATGTCGCAGTCTGGATAAATACAAAAATGGTAGTAGTAAGCATCAATCCTGACAAAAAATGCCAAAGGATACAGAAGGGAACTCACGAAGCATCCCCCTCGCATTGCAACTCCGTAAGTGCCAGACCAACCGACCGAGAGATACATCTTGAGGACCTCCTAATCTGGTGTTTAGTGTCGATAAATTTTGGGAAAGCAAAACGGCAGGAGAGAAGCTGGAGAAGATAAGGAATGGGCCCTTGTACCTATTGAGGATATCCCTTGTTACTGGATGCTGGGCACTGCCGACGTGTCAAGTGGGTTAAGTTAGTCTGAGTCGAAGTCGGACCAAAGGTCATGAGGATTTTCAATCTCCACTTGAATTGGTCATATGTCAAAGTACGTGTAACTTTGGCGTGGTTCAGCACAGAGCCGAATCCTTGCAATTCCATGCGGTGCATGTTTCAATATAGGTTTTTGCTAAGAGAGCACTCCAGATAAAGCTTTGGCCATACTTTAGATGTAAAGCTACTAATAATCATCACAGAGTAGAATTCTCTTACCATATCCACACTAATCTAAAATAAACGACGCTAATTTGAGGTAATCCACGTTAATTAAGGTAATGACGTGGATTACCCGAAAACCGGGGTAATTCCCCCGAATTCGCCAATGGGGATTTTCCTGATGACTTTTGATTACAGGAAATCCTGTAAATAATGAGAATTGCTCTTTTTTTTCTGCGTGGCCCAAAACACAACGCGGGCATCATCTCTGTCTCAGATCTGAAGAAACTTCAAGAAAAAGGCCGCATCGGACATGTATATGACATAGCGTTCACGCCGTTCAGACATTTGCTTGGTGTTCCTTCTGAGGGCCGTTAGCTGACTTCTAGATTAGGACACGTCACGAAAAAAAAAGTGATTCTCATTATTTACAAGATTTCCTGTAATTTCTTCAAGTTGATGTCACTAGGTACCTGAGTCTTCCAAGTTGCCATGCTTCAGCACCCTCAAAAGAACTGCAACCATTGCGCTGGCACTAAAGATCAATCAAACCATTACTGCATAAACACCAAAATATCCTTCCAACTAAAAACAAAGTGGACAATGCGGCAGCTCTGGTAAAAACACACAGCAGCCATAGATCACAAAATGACTGGTACTGGGCGGCCCAAGCTCTCAAAAGAAGCTTAACTTCAACATCTCTCTCAGCTGTGACTCAAGCAGCCTTGTTTTGTGCACTTACAACCATGTCAAAAACAAAATTATTGCTTTGGATAATGGTACTTCTCATGACAAAATGGTGTTCATGAACTGTGACTAGACCAGACATGGATCAAAAGCCAACTAGACTACTAGATTGGGTGGATTCCAAATCAGGTATTGGTACCACAGCACTCAATGTCTGCCTCAATGTCTAGATCTTCTGGGACCACCTCTCCTCTTCCCCTCTACATTACGAGGCCTCTTAAGGACTCATCCTTACTAAACCTGCATTGCTGGTAGGCGCTTATTTTCCATTACACAAGCCCATTTGGCATATTGGTAAGTAGTTTTATCTCCCGGATTGCAGATCAGACCTGAGAAAAGACATGGGTCCTGGGCTGTCGCTTTCATGTAGTGTGAGGCAGCTCTTATTACAAGGCCCTTATGTTATGTTTATGTTAATTTACAACGATGTCCAGAACATGGATGTTCACAGTCACAAGACCGGCACTTCATTGCTGCTGAGCCGGTGACATTTAGTCTCGTAGCCGGTAGGATATGGGCCTTTTCGGATAAGTCCGGCGGAGTTTGAAGACCAATGGTGTGGTAGCATTCGGCAGCTCATTTGTGCATTTCATTTTCAAAATCCGTCAGACTTGTCCGAGTAGGCCAATGAATGTTGTTATGTTTGGACCTAAGGCTATTGTCATGTAGCTCGGCCCGACCACAGCTCATCATTGCTTGTGACATAGCACTAGTAACAAAAAACAACTTGCATCAAGGAAGCAACAGGAATAGGCAAAAGAAAAGAAAGATGAGGATGAATAAATGGTTGGGGAATGGTGGATAGGACAGGAAAGAAAGAAAGGGGATGGGTGGGAAATGGTGGACAGGAAAGAAAAAGAGGAAGGGGAAAGGGAGAACAAATGGTTGGGGAATGGTGGATAAAATGTATAATATGTGGAAACAATGAGTACAGGTAACATAGGAATGTAACCTGAGTAGTGAAATAGAACTACAGATCAGAATTATACATGGACTCGGAACCTCTGATATTATTGTAATTACCAACCTGAATATGCTTACTCCCCCTGTTTCTTTGATTCTCTTACCATCATGCATCCAATTATGTTCATAGGGGCTAGGACATAGGGGAAGTCAAAAATCTATTACTTTTGTCGACCAAGACTCAAGAGCAAGTGGTAGGTTCAGCACCAGCCTGCTGCTGATGTATAGTTTGTAGAGAGCAAGAAGATAAGATATCAGTTTTAACAAAGTGATGTGGCTCTAGAGTCTGGACAAGAAGAGGGCAAGAAGACAAGAGGTCAAGTAGAGCAAACATCAACAAAGTAACATTGCTCTGGACAAGGAGAAGGCATATTGATTATTGATTGGTATTTTCTTGGAGATAGGGCAGCTGATTCTAAAAACTTGTAGTAAAAAAGAAGTAAAGAATTATAGAGAGGAGAGAAGTAAAGAAGGGAAAGAAAGAGAAAGGAATAAAGAAGAGAGAACATCAGGAAAAAATATTTGGCTATCAGATGCTACTTTTGCCCCAATACATCAAATATACATATTAAGCAAAACAATCCTATTTAATCTCTATAATGCTATGAAATGCTCTATAGTATTGTGTAGCATTCAATGAGAATTGCAGTAATGTCCCTGGTTTTTTCCTGATGAAAAGAAGGGGGAAAAGAATAAAGATAAGAAGGAAAAGCAAGAAGGAATATTGATGAAGAAAATTATAATAGCAATATTGACCCAGGCCATGGGCAATGTCCCTCATGAAACTGTATGTGCAGGTTGCTCACTTCACCTTGGAACATTACAACAATTCTCAATCATCATAATAGCCAGTAGACTAATGGGAATGTTAGGAAGATTAATCATAAGAGCTTGCAGGAGTCATGCTTACACTAGAAATGAATAAGCTCAGCTATTTATTCACTGTTATAAAATCACTCTGCAAATCCAAAAGGAGAAAAAAACAGTACATATTATGACAGTGTCCACTTAAGAATATCTGAAAAGATCCCCAGCTAATGCCACCAGAAAAATTGTCTGGACTTTGGTAATTTGACTTTTATGCATCAACCAACCTCAAAGGCCAATGCAGATCTGTCCAACATGACACATAGAGGAAATTCCACTGTGACTACTCTCAAGCCACCTCCCACTCCAAAGAAGCCTTTTTCTACATCATCATCTGCATGTCAAACCATTACCTTTAGAGCAAAGTATAACTGCAGCAAAACCAATAATTTCCCAAAACATATTGTTGACCACTCTCAACTTTTCTCATGTAGAATAATAAATTCTTTCATGACTTGTATGTATGTCTGATTTTTTTTTTTTTTTTTTGAATCCTCGTTTATTCGCCTTTGTGCGTTAGCATATGTTAGCGACTACTCTTGCTATGTATAGTATCTACTGTTGGGCCCGGCCGTTCAGAATAGTAAGCTAAAAACATCAAAATTAAGTTGTGAGAGAGAAGTGTAGTAAGGTAATGTGGCTGCCGTCTGGTATGTCTGATTGATCTTTTCTTCCATTCATCTCTTCCCCATATTCATGGAATCATGGTTTTACACACAGGCTTTTCAACAATTATCAGTCATTCCTGTATGTGTTCAAGTGATTTCAAATTCCATGCCAATTTTCTGAACATTAGCAAGGACTCTCACCGAAACCCTGAACAGTGTGCTTGCAGAACCCATTTAACAATACATCTTTTAACTCTTAGATAGTGTCATAGTGATAATGAATTAAAGTACCCTGATGATAATACTGCTGTGTTGAGCAGGAACATCTCTGAAAGTTGGACAAGGCAGTCTGTACATGATGGAGAACTGTAAGAGTTTAGTCTTGAATAACTCACACCATCCTCATGATGTTGTTCACTTGCAGACTCAGCCTACAATCTATGTTAGCCTTATGCTCTAGTGTATGCCTGGAGCAAATCTGGAATGGCACTTTGGTCTATGATACATTGCAAATAGGAAATATGCTTCAGGACATCTAACACTTTTCCCATGCTCATACAAATCTGATTTTGTCAAATTGTAAGCTGTTTGATTGTTTAGACACACTGCCTGTCATGACAAAAATGATCTTCAGACTTGCTAAATATCTCCCTGCATGACAATGTACCTCTGATGTAGCTACTCAAAATTTTACATATACTTACCATACCAAATTACCAATCCAATGAAAATGACTATAATTTATTACAATTAAGGAGGGCCTCGTACGGTGTCGTACCTTGCCATGCACAGCAATGGCACCTTTACCCAGTAAATTATTTGTCATCACTTAGCATTCTGAGAGTTATGTAGATGACTGCAAATTCTCGGGCATAACTGATACATTACCAAACATTATCTTAGGGGAGATTTCCTGATGACTGATATTGGTTTTTTTAGTGGCATACACACGTCGAGAGTCTTACCAGTGGGGTGTAGTATGTAATTAACGAGAAGGCCAATGGGGTTTTTGAACTGTTTCGTAGTGAGTACATTACATCCACTGAAATATCTCTCGGGGAAACAAGAAAATCGTATGATTGACCGGTTTATATGATTCGGTATTACTTAATGCGTTGATGGGTGAAAGACCGACGCTGATTGAGCCAGCTTCGAGAAGATACACAATCAGAATTTTATTTTAGAAGCTTGGGTGTTTTTAAAGAGCCCCGGATACCCTGATAGACATCCCCAATTTTTCTATAACTCTCTTCTGACGCTTTCTCGTCATCTCATGAAATTAAGTATCTCCATCATCTACATCAAGGGCCTGTATCACCTCCCTTGTAGTGCTATAATCATACACTAAGGGAGTCTTCATGAGTCTTCCAACCGGCTGCAACAGTCAACAGCTTCAAATCGTCTTGCGAGAGTTGATACCCGTCCTCTGCCGACTTCGAAAGAAGGTAGATGAGGGTGGTCGGATCTTGAACACGTTCACGAAGACGGGATCGTTGGAAATCGATTTGAGAACCGATAGTCTTGAGGGTAGCCATGGTCTGGTTGACCTGTTGACGTAACGTGTTTTGAATCGAGTAAAGAGTGCTGATTCCCTCCAGTTCCTGGATTAGGGCTAGAGAGAGAGAAGATAGAATAAGAGTGAGACCAAAGTAAAGAGGGAAACTTGAGCTCACCAAGCTCGCTGTCACGCGAGAAGACAGTCAACAAGTTTTTGAGCGTACACATAGAGTCCAGGTCTAGAGCAGCGGAGCAGACCTGTCCAGCCGTCGAACAGTGGCCGCATTTGTGGACATTGGACATCTTGCCACTCTTCCTTCGAGACGGTCCCTGAGGGTTGCAGTCGAGACCACGTTCGATAAACAAGGTTCAAAAGCCTTAAAAAAACAAGATGTCAATACACGGCCGATAAACGAAATTATTTTAAAAAGGCGATTATAGCTTACGAATGAAGAGGAATTGTTTGCCTCCAAAAAGGAAGCAATATCCAAAGTGATTGGTCGACGAGTTGCAAGTGGTGCAACCACTTGTAAACGTCCGGAATCTGGAAAAGGACAAGTCAGAACAAGAATATAATGAGGGGGAGCAAGGAAATGAAGGCGGTTACCTTTAGTCAGGGCCATAATTTTTTTGGTTTGCCCTCCTTGCCTGCATGTGCCGGACTAGGGACGATGGCATTAATCAAAATGAGGCATGAATAGAGAAAAAAAGGTGTCTCACTTCGAACCCGAAACGGCTCATGTCGTACTCTTGAATGGGGACCGGCTCAGATTTGGTGATGGGAGTATCCTGTGGAAGAACGAATACAGCAGGTGACGGAGAGCGCAAAACCGCCACAGAACTAGGGGTGGAGGCCCGATCCTTGCCCTTCGCTTTGGCAGTTTTTCCATGCCGAGTGGGAGGAGAAGCGGAGACCGTGAGCTCCTCTTCTTCACTCTCCGGGACGCTGGGAACGGCAGAAGAGGCACGAGCCTTTTCCTTTCCTTTGGGGTCCTTGCCACGATGAGCTGGAGCTGGAGACCTCAAGTCTACACTGGACTCCTTCTCATCGTCCTCGGGCTCACTTGGAGCGACAGAAATTGCGCGAGACTTTTTCTGGGCACGGGTACGGATGGGTCTCTGAACAACAGGTTTCTTGAGGATGTCTTTGACAGGCTCAGAAGCAAGAACCTGTGGGAGGGACTCGGAGGTCAGAGAAGAGATAGGTACACGAAGCCACTGCTTACGTTTCGTTTGGCCCTTTTAGCAGGCATTAGATCAGGCATCTCGATCTCTAACTTCCGCTTGGTGGGACGCGAGGACTGAGCTGGCCTTGAAGAAGTCGTTGACTGGCCAGCTGATTTGGACGATCGCAAATTTGCGGGGGTTTTGGAAGTACCTACCGATTCGGCAGCAGGTTTTGAAGAAGCAGGAGTCAGCTTTGAAGGGGTTGGAAGCTTCGAAGGGGCCGTAGCTGTTTTTGGCGAGGTTTTGGAAGGGACAGCGGGTCTAGAACTTGAAGATATCCGAGTCGTAGATTTCTCAGAAGACTTGAGATGACTTGAAGGCAGGAATGACGCAGGAATTGAAGCACTGGGAGCGTCAACGTCTGACAAGAACTGTTCAGATTCCTGGAGTATTGTCAGCAAGAGCGAAGGAATATACAGGATGAAACCTACCATGTAGTCATCTGGATGAAAGGGATCGTCAAGGTCAAAGTCCTAGAGTACTATAAATCAAAGAAGACAGAAAGAGAAGAAAGAAAGACGTGCTGGGTCAGCTTCGAGAAGCTCTTCAATGCGCTCAGACGACGGGATCCAGTCTCGATCGAAATTTCGTTCGCCACAGATAAAGTCTGCAGTGTCCGTGGCCCAACCAAAGAGAGACAAGTAGGAGATGGGGACAGAATCCTCCTGTCGCTCCACAGTGTAGGAAAAGTGTTTCTACGTAGGAGACAGGAACGCGTCAGTAAATGAGCTTATCGAGTGAGTAAAGAAAGAAACCCCAGACTAGAGTCCGGAACCTCGTTAACGAGACAAAAGGAAGAACGAAAATTAGGAAGAAAACGCACCAAGAAGGGAACTAGTCTCTTAAAGGACTTGAATAAAGACATGGGTACAGAGGCCAGATTATTTTGGATTTTACGGGCATCCACCAGGACTTGGCGGAGGTCCTCGAGCCACTGAACGTTTCGAGAGTCATTAAAGTTCAAGATTTTGGCGTCCAGGGAGGTCGAATCGGACATCGTGAAGCGTTGCGCGTACTAGTAAAGGTGTAGCGAAGCGAGAGGGATTGAAGATTATAGGAGCAAATGGATGCAACCGGAAGGAGTGAGACGGAAAGATGGTGGGAAAGAAAGAAATTTTCAATATCACTGATAGGATAAAGTTCTTTTGGAAACTAGTCCGCCCCGGAGCGGGCTTTCCCCATATATTAATTCCGGATGGGGCGGAATAGTTTCCAAACGTGAAATGTAAGAACTAGAACCAGCAGCAATCGATCATACAACTTTAAAGCTCTCGAAATCCTCCGAGCAGGATAAACTGAACTTGTGCTTTGAAACAAAACTTACACGGGAGGATATAACTTTACCATATGCACGTAAGTATATCAAGCACAAAAACGGTGTAAAAGTCATAGCGTACGATCTCGGAAGTCATCGAAATTTAACACCATGTCTCTATTGAATGAATATCGCACAAGGGAACGATGATGTCTGTCCTTGACATATTTAGTACATGAATTTCCTGCCGACTTCGGGAGCTTACTGCTAAGGTTCTCCATCCGCTACAAATATACCACTAGACAATAGTGGCTTGACAGCAAACCTAAACTGTTGAACCTCTCGAAGGAAATTGTCTGGGTCTCGAACAAGCATATTACGGATGAACTCGGGATCGAAACCTAGCCAATGCGATAGAGCCAGTAGAAAGTCGGTAATATAAATATAACAATTCTACAAACCATGTCGGTACCGAACAAATTTGTCTGAAATATTTTTCCTGATAACCCAGAGCTCATATACTGACCCACAAGATGCTGCTTTTGAACGATTTCAATAATAAGTTGATATTCTCCGGCCAAGCACCACTGCATAATTCAGGAGCGGGTACCAAAAGTGCGGCGTTCACGTCGTCTATGATAAATGTGAGCTCCATGATGGCAGATGTTGAACACGCCGCCAGAAGGGTACTGAATGTAGGATATAACAAGAAATGATGAGAGCCAGATACGCCAGGGAATAAGGGAAGTTTTGAAGAACTTGAAGATAGAGAAGAGCCCCTGGAGTTAATACCTGCATTCCAGTAGAGAAGCTTGGTGTTCAAATAGCTCGCCTTGTGGGTTTTGAGTACGAGTATACTAGTAAATAACAGTGTTTGTGGCTATTCGCATCAGGCTGGATGTTAGAAAACTTGAAGAACAGCAATAAAACTAGTACTTTGAGGATTGCTCGGGATCAATGATCATGTATCATGATGCAGCTATAACTTTCTCGCAACAGGAATCTAATTCCTTGGTGGCGTTTTCACAATCATGATATGTATGCCTGTCTTAAATGATGCAAAATCATTTGAAATCACTCCAGATACACCCTTGTATCTCTATAATTGTGCCATGTAGAAGACACACTAAGACCGTCGTACCCCGACCGTGTCTTGGAAGTTAACCGGAGTGATCGGTCCTTCCAATCCTCGGTCGCAATGTCTGTGCTCACCGACGGGCATTGCCATTAGTCATGAGCGTAGTTATCATATGGATTTCAGTACGTCCCGCTTGAGTGGAGTCACTTCGGACTGCCTATATTGCTTGTAAGCTGAGATTGATATTCGAATAACGAGATTCGGCGTGGATGGACGAAAGACCGGTGCTGATTGAGCAAGATTTCTAAGCTTCGAACTTAAGATATGTTACGAGGCCGGAGTTTACGAAGGTTTTGTCTTTACGAGGCCGACTGAAAGGAGGAATCGCAGCTTTTCGCCTCACCGATGTGGTCTTGTTTGTCAAGACCTTTATTACCAATTGGGCATCGGAAACTCGGCTTCTTACACACCCGAGTGAGTGCAGTGATGAGCCCATTCCAGGCCTCGTACTTGCCACGCTTGCGTGTGGCGCACTTCACTTCATTACATGACATTGCCAGTGCAAGTTTAAGCCCGAGTCGGTCACCGATGTGTCCCTGTTTGGATCGGAAGGTGTCGACTTTCCCGGCCCGGTAACGGCTGATGGGTACATTCCACAAGCATCACGCGCGTTGGCCCACTTTTCTTCATACACAATCGGTGGTCAGCGCTTTCGAAGAATCCTGGGTTCCCTTGAGAGACCCCCCAAAAATTTCCAACTCTCTTCTGACGCTCTCTCATCTCAAGTCGACTCACGAAATTACTCTATTTATCTATCACAATTGTGCCACCCCCCTTTGTAGCGCTCTAATCACGCGATGTACCATCCAATGTAAAAACCGGAGGAGTTGGACCGGTAACTGAAGTTACCCTCTAAAAATATGACTCATATCGCCATTTGAGCTTCGAATTCGAGCTTGGTAAGTAAGATCGGTATAAATAGTCTTTTCTCACCGAGGATACCACTCGAGAAAGATAGCAACTTTTCGCTAGACCTCGGACGCTGTTCAATCGACCAATGACTTCCACTGCTGCCTCTAACTCTAGCTCTCAAACAATCGTCGACTCGGACCCAGCACTAGCCTCAACAGTCTACGGCAAAGACCTTGTCCAATGTCTCGAGAACCTCCCACCTTTTAACAATACACCTCTGGCCTTCACTCAACCTCCCAACCCTGAATGGAAATTTGGTATGAGGGTAGACGAAACCGAGGAAGGAAAGAAATGGGTCGAAGGTGAGAAGCAAGGTTGGGAGAGGGTCGATGCGGGGGAAGATTTCAAGAAGGTTTATCAGTTGATGTTGAGCGGGATCCAACCTCGACCGATCGCGTTCGTGTCGTCTGTTTCGGAGGATGGGGTGGAAAACCTAGCTCCGTTTAGGTGGGTTTTTAGGGACCACTTGGCGTATCGAATTCTTTGTTGACCCCTTGACTATCTGTGTCTCTCCCTGTCTACGTTCTTTGGTTGTGGTGGTATTATATTTAGCTTCTTCAACGCAGTAACACCCTACCCCCCTCTCATTTCATACGCTGCCAATAGGGTCGGAGGCGCACGATTCAAAGACTCGGCCGAGAACGTCAAAGTACGCACGTTTCCTATCTCCTCCCTCAAGTCCGAGTCCTCCTCTCCAATTAATATTCAACACGATCTCCGCACAATTCCCGGATTAGTGTAATTATACTGACTTTCTTAAAACCTCATTCAGGCCACGAAGGAATTCACCGTCAACATCATCTCCGTCCCCTGGGCTGAACAAGCCAACTTTGCCTCAGTCGATCCTCCCGCTGACATATCAGAATGGGAACTGACAGGGCTTACCAAGCTGGAAAGCACGTACGTGAAAGCGCCTAGAGTCAAAGAAAGCGCGTTTAGTATGGAATGCGAGGTGTGTTGAATCAAATCGATTGGAATATCTATAATCACCGACTTGATCGCGCAATTTTGATTTCACACATACATAGCTCTTCCAAGCTCTCGAAATCATCCACCCCAAAACTCAAGAACACACCGGTACAGTCATCTACGGTCTGATCAAGTGTATCCATGTCCGAAAGGACGTCCTCGTCGATAATCAAGCATTGGTCCAGAGCGGTCATCAACGTAAGTCCCTCTCTCTCAGTAAGACTCTGTTGTGCCCTTTTAATTTTTTTTATTCAAATTACTATTAGCGAAAATCGTTGCGGACCCAGGCAAACTACGTACTATCGCTCGTATGGGCGACATTGCGTACGGATACGTCAGTGAACCGTTCAGGCTACCAAGGAGCAACTGGGCCAAAGACGGTGAAGTGGTGAAGAGTGTCGTGGAAAATTATAGGAAGGAGAGAGGATTGGGGGAGAAGGAAGAGTTGCACAAAGATGGCGAGAAAAGTACGATTTGAAAAGAAGTATTAGAAGGCATGTACATATGTAAACTGGAAGAATAAACCAACGTATGTACTTTTAAAGTCTGAAGAGAATTGTAGAAAACGGTTGTAGACTGATCGCCATTTTGAAAGGATGACCATCTATGGACGGTTCAGTGGTCTAGTGGTTATGATTTGTGTCTCACACACACAAGGTCCCCGGTTCGATCCCGGGCTGAACCACGTTTTTACTTCAAGAGAGAACCCCTAGTCTTGTACCCACCTCCTAACGGATAGCCTCCACTACATGACAAAATCATATTGACCTGGTTGGTACCTGCATCAAGGATTCACTTCCACGTTGACACTCCAGTCGAGGAATATGTATCCGTTGACTCACAGCTAAGTTTAAGTCCAGGGCCTCGTGTAGCCGCGATGCTAATTCATGGGTGATAGTGTAAATGATACAAATGCAGATACATGATACAGACAGAGCAAGAGAGCAAGATACAAATAACGACAGAGATAGACACTTAAACAGACTTGAAAAAACGATCGAACCCACAAGACTTGAAGAAACGCTCGAATCTGCCGTGGAGGTAAAAAAATGACACTAGTTAGTTGCACAACTCCATGGATAACTCACTGAAGACATACCGACGCGTGTCACGAGGAGGACAAGTTTTCCAGCCATTGGTATAGTAGTCCATATCCCATACAGGTTGCTCTTTGCGTCCGAGAATGTCTTGAATAGCTCGAACATCGTCTTCGGTGGGTAACCATTCCTTGTAATTAGTTGTAATGGAGACCATGATTCCGCTGCAGCTGCGCACGCATGCATATCCCAGATACGGAAGATCAATGTCTCTATCCTTGAGATGAAGACGTATGTTTCGCAAGGTATTGTCCACGTCAATGTCCGGTAATCCTTCCGCATGAGAGGAATCTTCGATTGCTGTGGAAGCTAGGACTATCTTGGCTAGAAGACCATGTTTATCCGCAGCGGCCATAAGGTCTTCTTCTTCGAAATGCCATCCGTAGTGGAACAAGGGAGGTTTGATGGTAGGATATACTCCTTCGTAAAAGTATGGTAGAAGAAATGTCAAGGGAAGAAAGTCGGTAGCTCCCTCATACCCGCACTACAGAGAAAAAGGAAGACGTCAGTGCACGGTAAGAACTGCTGTATGTTCTTGGAACTCACTCGCAAGCCGGACTTTGTTGATGTAGGAGGTAATAGGTTACGCATTTTCTCCACTGCGGATTCCTCCTCAATGGTGAGGTCGGTCGTTGTTGTTGTTTGACAGTCGGCCATGATTTCAAAGTTGGGGAGGCAGATATGGTAGAAGGGTAGTGGAGTGCTAGTCGCGGCACTCGAGAAGTGCTTAAATTCTGAAATTCAACATATCATGTGACTCATGCCTTTCAAACTTTCCCACTGGATTGGAACTTCGTCGCATTCCCACCAGGTGGCCATTGTTCAAAAGTACTTTTCTAGTACTGATGCCAACACGCTCGAAGACATTGTCCTCCTGGAAAGTCATTGATCAAGTGTACATGTAGACCATTCAAGAACAATGACATGGAGTCCGCAGCCCTATCTTAGTACTCGAATTCGTGGCAACCATCAGGTATTTAAGGCAAGTGCTTGAAGGCACCGAGCGTCACTCTTCTCCAACATGGCCTCTCCTCCACAGCTAACACTCAACACTGAGATCACCATCTCCTACAAGGACATCTTCCAACAGTGCATGACTTTAATCAATCAGTCCGTTGCTGTTGATCTGGGGTTCGAGTACCCCAATTATCATCTGTGGACTGAAGTCGCGACTTGGGCGTCCCTGGTCACTGCTAAGCTACACCATAGCACACTCACCACCGCCCCTCAGTACAATTTCTACAAAGCCGAGCGGCCAAATACCGAGGGTCCTCCCCCCAGAGGTCTGTATTTATATTACTTTATTGAACCTGAAGAAATTCGTTTCTAATCAACTGATAAACAACTTATACCCGTAAAAAGCCGTACCCATCCAAACTCGTTCTGCTGGCCCTGACGTTCAGCACTGCGAGCTTCCTGAATCCCCAGAATACCGAGACACGGTCAATTTTTTCTTACAAGGAGTACTTCCTCAACGTCAATCACCTTCGGATCCTCAACAACTTACTCATGAGGCAGAACCTGCAGCCGAAGACCCAGCCAATACGACTTTTGGAAGTCAAAACAACGAAAGTATCACATGGCGCACTCCTGATGGCACCGTATTCCGACACCTTCCTCTGTCAGTAGGACTTACCACCAGACCTATTCTACCCATCATCCTCGTTGAGAATAAGGCTCTAAAGCTTTTTGAAGACATCATGATGTTCCTCGAAGCCATAGGAGACGAGGCGCTTTCGGAGGAACGTCGTTCGAAACTTATAGCAAGAGCCAATCGCCTCGTTATTGGACATCTTTCTCAACTCAAACAACAAGCACAGTACGTATTTTGTGAATATCCAGGCATTGAGGCAGTGTATGGAATAATTGCAACCGGTTGGTGGTGGAGAGGCTGGCTTCTCAGAAAGGTGGAAGGTAATCTCGAACCCGCAGCAGAGCCGATCATGAAAGCTCCCGTCCCAATCTACAATGACAGTCTTGACGGGTTTCATCCAGAACTCGCTAAAATCTGGATATTGGCGACTCAGATGCCGACCCCGGAGGATGTTAGCAAATTAAAACGTTCTTTCACAGAAGAGGAAGCGGAGCGTGGCTTGTGATTGCACTGTCGCTCGTGTACTAATATGATGTGTAGTTCTCGATATCTTCTGTATGCATTTCCCTGTCGACGTTTGAATGTTATAGACAAATCAGTAGGTACAATACATGTCTATATCTGATCCTGCCAAAGGGACACCGGAAAGAGTTTTCAGCCAGCTTGCAGACCGTCTTGTACTCGCACCACAACGTAGTCTATCATTCGGAAATTCGGGGGCAATCTAGTCTCAATTGTAATAAAAAGGAATCTGATGAGGAACCCGTCCAAAAACATTATCCTCTGATTATTCTCAATAACTCATCAACGTCTAAAGGGATCTACCACACCGCTAATTAATCATACCACTCTTCAAACATATCGACTCTAAACGATACACCCGACATCGAACACATCGCAGGGAAAAATCCCAAAACCTCGTCATTCCGCAAGCCAAAGCGACTGGAAATTTCGATGACCACCTCATTCAATGAAGTGGATTTCTTTTTTCGTAAAGTTCCAACGAGAGCCGCATCAAGGCCAGAGTAAGAGAACTGCGAAATAGGTTCCTCCGTGCGAGTTTTCCAGTCATGAAACCCGATACACAAGCTTCTGAGTCGATTGGGGTGGAGTGAAAAGTTCAATGGATGCAGCCAGAATATCGATTAGATCTTGGCAGTTGGGTAGAATCCATAGTTCGAGATGTTCGAGTTCTTGAAAGCGATCGAAACGAACGGGATGATGGTTCAAATCGCTTGGAACAGTTTCATCAGGAATGGTTTCAACTGGACCGATATTGAATTAGCTCTGGGTAGATGATTAGAAAAATAATAACTTACGATCTGTCATGCTTATAATAAGCCGATTGAGTCTAGGTGCCAAGTAGTCGAAAAGCGGGGCGTAATTCTCTAGCCTATCGAAAATCGGCGCAACGACCAGAGTCTGTAGATGAGATAGATCAAGTGGCGAATTAGGGTGCGTCAAGAACTCGAAAAACGCTTCCCTCTGCAAAAGGTCCAATTCAATGTTGAGCGTTTCCAGCTTCAAGCGTTTCGGACTAATGACCGCCGGCGCCACCGCTGAAGAATTCGAATTTTTTGAATTCATGAATTCTCGTATATCATTCGCTTGTACAGCTGGATCCGTCAAGAACTGGAACCATTGCAAAGTCAGATGTCTGAGTTGGGGAAGGTCGAGACTGGTAAGTAATCGAATCAGGTCCACAACTTTGTTGAAAGTGATTCCCCGTAGTTTAAGGGTTTCAAGTGATGACGCGTTTTTACCGAGGAATTCGGCAAACGAGCTTGGCTCGACAAAGGTGACGGCAAGCAGTGCTCCGAACTCACCAGTGACAGCTATATGTTGGAGGGATGTGAAGGAAGCGAGGAAAGAGAATGTGTCTGGTACAAAGTACGCAAGTTTTGGGGGTAAAACGAGGCTGTGAACGAGTTCTGAGATAGCGGGGAAGTTGGAAGGGCGAGCCGGAGAGGACGTCGCACTTATGTCTGCTAGACATTGTAGCCTCTGTCGCATTTTCAATATGAGTTGTTCATACGAGACCCCATATTCTCGTACAAAAGTTAGGTTAATTTCGCGGAATATATGCGCTCTGGAACGAGCTAGCCAGGCATGGCAAACCAAGGAACAGGACTTTAGAGTCGGAAGAGAACCTTTGGCATAGTCAATGATGATGTCGACTAGTTCTTGTGGAATTTGAGGTATTACCGAAGGTAAATTTTGGCCCATACGTGATTTTACACTATTGGTACCGGTTAGAACTAGATTTCACGTTAGATATTAACCCAGAGACCACGTACAACTCAGCAGACGAAAAGGGTCATCGTTTGAGGTGGCAAGTGTTGGAGTAGACACGTGACTGCGCACTGGTTTGGATTTTGACCGTCACCTTGTCGTACGCGGACGCCTTAGCTCGTTCAACTGATATTTGAAAGTTCTTCCTCCTCAATTTAGAAACTGTCTTTTATTTCTTAAACCCCATCAACGTTCAACACTTGAAGTATCAAAGTTTTGATCATGTCCGTATCTGATTCCGTCCCGCAGTCCACTGAGATGTCGGCTATGCTCCAGACCCAAACACGTATCTCAGCGGTTCGGTTTTGTTCATTCAAACAAGTGGATTTACACCCCAGATCTGAGTTCGACAACAGGATACTTATGATTGACATTCGTTGGAAAATAAAAACTCACTATTTTAACTCGTCCTTATACTAAACTTGAACTCGCAGCAGGTGGCTGTGTCGAAATCGTTCCCATCTCCATCTGGATTTCAACACGGACTTTCTAAGTATCATTCTCTATGTGAAATCCTAGCTTCGTATCTGTAGTGATGGTCCACGGCTTCGTATCTGTAGTGATGGTCCACGGCTTCATCTACGATTGATCCATGATACAGGGTACATTCACAGAAGGGACTTTGAATGGGGCCTACATTGTGGTTCCGAGTTGAATTTAATTTCATGTCAGACGACATGGCGGTTGAGGACTCCATTCATGCGTTTGCTATTGACAATCCGTTCTTACACGGACTTTGGGGAAGGTCGTTGGATCCGAGGAGACCCACATCATTGAAATACTTCTAGATGAAAGGTGCTCGATTTAGATACGTGGCAATTGAGAGTTCTAAACAATGGAGTATATTGACGATCACGAATTCAGCCTCTATTAGACCAAATATCAGTACGTATAACATGACACTGCCCAACTATGGAAATCATTTCCTCACTTTTCGTTCAAGTTCAAATTTTGGTTCTCACGAGTGCGTATGACAATGGTCATCTCTGTCGATATTGAATATGTATAGTAGCAGAGCCACACTAAACAACATACTTACCTGATGGGGAGAAGAATTTGAGGATCTTCGATGTGCATCTGTTAATCAGTGCAGATTGAGGATATCCGTTGAAGAGATACGGAACTATTATTGTTTTTGTGAACGTGTTTTGATTATCGCCGAGCTTATAGAGATGTACGCTCCCCTCTTCCATTCGTTCATCATCAATTATATTGTCATTGTTGAACGTTCAAAGTCTTAGCCGCTTTCAGGACAGAGAATATCTGATCTCCGCAGGTAAACGTTCCTCTGGTCATCAACAAAACGTATGATATACAAATCCGACGTTGATGATCAAACAACTCGGGTTTCAAGATGTTAGGTACGTCGACCACGTTTCTTGAAGAACGAATAGCCGTCAGCTTGTATCGGACCCGCTCCTGGGGTGTTGATCAAAATTGATTGCGCCCTTGTGAACACCGCTTCGAGATGATTGTTTTTTTTTCGAGATTCAAATCTTCGTCCTCTAATACTTCCAACTAGCTATAACATATATATACTGAATGGGTTGAGACGTGAGTGCAATCTTGGACAGGGGAGTTGCTGTCAATGACTATCGATCAGAATCAACATGCGAGTCTCTCATGATGCACCATGTCAACATTAGCTATGATCTATCACACTTTGTTCCAGAACCTTGGAGCCTTTGTGTTTGAGTTATATCTTGGATAATGCATAAATACGCACATACACAAGGTCAAAAGCATACATGGCTTTATTCCTATATTCTCGCCTTGTTTATTATTGAAAACCCTCTTGTCATAGTCCGAACTGCACATCAAACTCTCATGTACAACTACTAGGTTTCCATAGTGACTATCTATTCTCTATATTTGGTTCATCATTTGTTCATCTGACATCATAGATGGGAGATGAAGGAAGTGATAAGACCATCAAGTTACAATGGGAAACACACCACAGGTATAACAGTCCAGCTCTGAAAATTTTTTCAACATTACTCTTCTGCACCCAGCTTGCTGGGACTGGTCTTGGTGCATTTTGACCCTCGAGCTCAATAACCACCTAATCAACAATCTATAATGATTTCAGCTACTACCAGAGGGATGATATCCATGGTTGTTGTAATGTCTGTAAGTAGGCTTATCTTACTGAAGTAATGCCTCCAAATTCAACTTTGAGAACAGCTTGAGTACTTATTATTTGGTCAGTCTATGCTCTGGCCAAACCAGCAATCATCAATAGCTTATTAAACTGTAGGAGGTTATATTGTGCTCTTTGTTTTTGCAATGTCTGTGCTTCAGCGCCGCAAAGCCAGGAAACAAGAAAACAATCAGCTTCACCTAAATTCAATGATTCTCTTGTTTTTGTTGACAACCTCAGTTATTGTCCTGCATTCCGCGCAAAGTCTGCGGGTCATCTTTCTAAATATTCTACATATTCCACTGCAGAATGTCTCTGATAGGATAATAAGCAGTCTTGCGTAAGCGTTTAATTATTTCCATTCAATTGGCACATTTGAGACCAAGCAATGCTTATACACTGGACAGAATGGCATTTTTTCTTGTTGGTTTGCTTGCCAAGTAAGTTTTTGCTCTTGAAATATTCAAAAAATTGACCTTTTTTGCCAGTTTTATCACGGATCTCATCATTGTGGGTTTTTCAGGCTCCATTATTCTATTCATTAACACTCTCTAGATATATCGTATGTTCATTATTTGGGGTTATGAGAAGAAGGTTGTCATTGGTCCTTTGGTTCTATCCTGCATAAATCATGGCAAGTTCTATAATATTACTATACATCTTGGCTTATATATGATTTTACAATTTTTCCCTAGGATTTGGAATTTTTTCAGTAATGTCAACTATTCCTAGGCTGGGTCAAGATGATGCTGAGCATGTAAGAGTAATTTTTGAGACCGCATTTGTTGGGGTAAACATGATAACAAACATCTTGATAACATCTTGTAATGGTAAGAAATTTTCAATCTTAGGAATATCATTTGACTCATTCAATTACTGTATATTATCAAATCAGCTGGAAGAATCTGGATAATCACGCGGAGAGTCAAAGCAGTTCTCAGACCCTCTGTCCAGAAGAAATATTATAATGTGGTTGCAATCATGTGAGTCAATGCTGTTATATATCATTTTATTCAGTTATAACTTTAAATGATAGATTGGAGTCCGGAATCCTCTATACACTGTTCCACATCATATTGATGATTTCTATTGTGACAGTCAACAACATTCCAGTGACAATTATCCCGCTTTTCATGCCTGTTGCAGTGTGTCTTCCCGGTTTTCTGAGTCTTTGGCTTGTATCTGAAGCAATTTTTTTCATGTGTTCTCAGGCTGCTGTCCCCACAGTGATAGTAGTTAGGGCGGGCCTAGGTGTTGCTGTTGAGAACGTTGATATCCCAAGAAGATCCTTTCATACTTCTTCAGTAATTGCTCCCCATATCACTGTTCAACTTGGGACGGTCCAGGATTGATTAAAAAAACACTGCCTAAAGTCATACGATGCAACAACAAAGAGGGCAAGTGATTGACTAGATTTGTATTTTGTGATATATCTTTATGCGCTCTGAAGTTCCGGTCAATCATTAATTAGTTAAAATACATCTGAGCCATCATGTTCAAGAGAAAATAGAACGTCTTCTTAGCTTCTCTTATTACAGCCATTCCAAGAAAATGATCGAAACTTTTCTTTGCTGGATGATGCATATGCGTAACACCGATTTTTACCAAAAATAAAATACAGCCAGTGGAACACCACCCCCGATTGCAAACCGCCACTGAAGAGACAGTCTAGTTAAAAATCAGCATTATGCATGGAGCTGAAAAAAAGATCAATTCCCATTATTTTCTGGAATGGCTGTAACTCCACATCTATCAGATCATAGATGCAAGGTTCTTTGGATGTGGCACGGTGTATTGTGGGTTACTGACAGATAATCATCTTTTGATCACTTAGGGCCGCATAAATATCTGCAGTAGTGATATAACATTTCACTAAAACTTCACCCCTGTTCCATTCTGCCAACATGCTCTCGGGTAAAACACATGGAGTTCTGTCTATGGTTTTTGTAATGTCGGTGAGTACATTAAATAATATCATGGTCAAAATTCTCGACCCTTATTCAATGTCCCTAAAAATAGGTTGAATATTTGCTTTATGGTCAGTTCTATAGCAGTTACCCAAGCCTTCGATTAATTCAAGAATATGCATTATCTTAAATGAAGGGGGCTATGTTGTGCTTTTTTGTTTTGCGATTGCAGTGCTTCACCGACGCCGAGCCAGAAAACAAGCTAATAATCAACTCCATTTAAATTCAATGATTCTTCTATTTCTATTGACAACAATTGGGGTGATTTTACACTCTGCACAAAATTTCAGACTAATTGTTCTGGATGTTCTGGATGTTCCATTGCAATTTGTCACTGACAAAATTGTGAATATTTTGGCGTAAGTCTTGTCTATAGACATGATCTCTAGTTCACTCTTCTAATAATAGGTACATCAAAACAGAATGTCGTTCTTTTTTGTTGGCCTGCTAGTAAAGTATGTGCACTTCTATCAAGTGGTTGAGAATTCATGGGGATGTTTTTGGTGTAGTTTTGTCACAGATCTTATTATTGTGGGTCTTATTATTGTTCATTTTGATTCTTTCGCATAATATATCTATCCAGATCTATCGGATGTATATTATTTGGGGATACCGAAGAAAAATTGTTCTTCCTCCCTTGGCAATGTCATGCCTAAATCATGGTGAGTTGGTACAAGTATCATGTGTAATTAGAAGCTCTAATGACATTGCGTCAATCTTTTTGCAAAGCATTTGGAATTTTTTCTGTTGTTTCGACAATTCCCAGGATAGGCCAGCCTGAAACTGAAAAGAGAAGAGTCATTTATGAAAGCACATTCTTCGCATTGAATATGCTCACAAATCTGGTAATAACATCCTTGAATGGTGACAATCCCCAACTTTAGTATTAAGAACCACTATTGAACTTTCATTATTTTTTTTCTTTTCTTTGATAAAAAAAACGAAATTACTTATCCCAAACAATTCCGATCCTCAGCGTGGAGAATCTGGAAAATCACACAGCAAGTCAAGACATTGGTCAAGCCTTCTGTTTGGAGAAGATATCATCATGTGGCTGCGATAATGTGAGTTGCCTTGAACATTTTATATTTCGTTTCGGGAATTGATTAAATTGCAGACTGGAGTCGGGAATTGCATACACAATAGTCCATATAGCCTTAATAGTTTTGGTCGTGGCAGAAAACAACATCCCAGTGACAATCATTCCTCTGTTTGCACCCGTTGCAGTGAGTATTTCAGGATTTCTGTGTCTGTATGCCTGAACATTCGAAAAAAAAAACTAGGCCACTGTCCCCACTGTCATCATTGTACGAGCAGGTTTGGGAGTTGCTGTCGAAAATGCGGGTGCAATGGCAACCTCTTTTCACGTTGCTTCGGTGGTAGATTCTCGCATATACACAGGCGAAAATCACAGAGCAAGCACTTTGGATGACGTGGAATTACAGGAATGGGGCCATTCGGGTTTGTTGGAGGGAGTCGGAAGGGAGATGGGTAACCGTTTGTAAGATAAAAGAATTAATAGAAATACAAAATTAAAAGCACATTGTAAATAGAATCCGGTGCATATGAAAACCCCCTAAGTAATAAGAACCGATACTAGGATATGTATGTACAAATACCGTCCTGTATTGGCATACTTCAATCACTTTGATTCTGAAGAATTGTATTTCGCTCCTCTAATGATTTAAGAGCTTTTTCTGCGGCCTCTATCATCTTCTTGAGCGATCCTATGTAGCCAATGTCAGCCCTAGCCTACTGTTGGTTGAGAAACGAAAAGAGCTTACGTTCGATACTCAACGTGAACAAGACTTGTTTTGCTTCCGCGTCACCAAGGAGCTCCCTCTCGATCCTCCCAAGTCTCTCAAACCTCTTTTTCAACCTCCAAGTTGTCGCAAGCACACTGGAATTGGCGAGCAGGATGTCGTCCAGAAGTTTTCTCAGCCCTTCGGGCATATTCTGTCTTTCTCTATTGGGTTGACTATTATCCCCTTATGCTATGTGTCCCAATTTGGGCCCACCTTCCGTTCCATTCCTCAGCTCCCCTTCACTGGAATATAGCCGTACATGTAATATATCTTCATGCGCTCTGAAGTTACGGTCGATAATTAATTAGAGCCTGAATACATCCGAACCATCATGTTCAAGAGAAGATTGAGCGCATCTGCCACAAGAATTTGAATGGGCCCACCTCCCATACAAAGTAGATTTCAATGGATTTGAGCTTAAAAAATAGCCAAATTTCTTGTTGCAGATGTACTCAAAGGCCCCGTTCTGCAACGGGAGAAGATATTGAAAATACAAAAAGTGGGAGACGGAAATCAAAATAATCAGATTCAGTTTTTCAAGTGTTTTTGTTCCTGATTAGACTGCATCTGCAACATGTAAATATGTTGACCCAACTGAGAAAAATGAGAATGAAGCTAATGTCGAGGCTAATAAAAAACAATGTGACAGCCTGCGTGAATCAGCATTGACCGTAGCTCAGACTCGATGTTTGTAAAGATTTTTCAAGTGGGGCCTAAATAAATTTGGATTATTTTGTACTAAATAAAAATTCTACGTTGCAGATGTGGTCTATTGTGATTGGTAACTACATGAATATATTATTTTCAGTGACAGATGGTGCTTAAAAACTGTCACAGGCACCTTTTATATGTCTATTGCCTCCCACCTTCTCGCCCACTTTTGGGAGGTGTTTTGAGTAAAAGAACTGCTCAGAAATGCTCCAAAACTTGTTGGCTCATGACACATGTCCATTATTCAAGTTTTTCAAGTGCCATATGTGCTCGCAGAATTGGCATAAGTATGTTCAAGTCAATGTAGCGCTAGCCTAGTAGTTTAGCTGTGTCCCATGTCTTCATTTTATAACCAAAAGGCCTTGAGTTCAATCTAGTGTGGATACATTTCAACTTTCACACCATAAAACAAATTAACATCCCTCACAAATTCTTTTTTACCCTCAAATCAAGAGATTGAGTCAATCTTTGACATTCATTTCAAGACCATTTCATCAAAAAATGCAATGAAAAGATCGATGCAGTTACCAGGTGGCATCAGGAAATTCCCAATTCACAAATTCAGGGAAATTACCCTAGTTTTCAGGTAGTAATCCATGTCGTTACCTCAAATTGACATGGATTAAGTACCCCTAATTTACCTTTGTTCATGTGTACTTAGTTTGAAAACAATCAAAAATTCTGACTCTGCGACCATAGTCAGTTGCTTTGTAGCTAAAGTATGTCAAACCTTCATCTGGAGTATTTTATTTAGCAAAAATTTACTATGAAGCATGCACTTTGTGGAATTGCGGGTATTCACCTCTGTCACTCCTGTGCTGAGCATGGCAACTTGAAGTTACTGTAGCATTTTATTCAATTCACTCACCATCTGTTACCATGACCAGTGGAGTGAATATATATCTCACTCAAAAGTCATTGTGATGTGTGACCAAGAAAAAGTTCAACACTTTGCTTGCAATTTTCAAACCACAATACACTGACTGGTAAGTAATGAGTAGGCCCTCAATTTTTAGTTCTCATATCTTTGCTCATGTAGGTAATATTAAGTACAAAAAAATTAAAAACTGTGATGCTGTCCCAAAAAAAAATTGTAAGTGTGACACACTTGATAGGAATTTCACTCATGAGGCACTATTACTGCAAACACCCAATATTTGCCCATTTTGACAAAGTGCATGACATGTGACACACAAATTGAATGAAATGCTACAGTATGTTCTTTGACATGTGTCCCAATTCAAGCAGAGATTGAAAATCTCATTACCTTTTGGTTCAATTTCTGGTTCAACTTCAGACTCTTACTCTTTCACCACTTCAACATTGTCAAGGATATGTACAAGGGATGTCCTCAATAGATTTGAGGGTGTTAGGGGAGACACTTCTTGAGTATCTCCCAAGTCCTTTCACCTTTACACATTTTTCAGTGGTTTTTGTCAGAACCTGATGCTTAACACAATCCTATGTGCTAGTGTCCTTCACTGTCCTGGGTCTCATGCTACTCAACATTCCTCAAAATTATGTTAAAGGTGGTGTCAGCCCTTTAATTCCAAAGATCTGGGATGGTGATGTATTGTGTTTGCCTGAAGGTATGTCATTGCCCATTTCCCAATCTCCTACATCCAAATTCTCCTAATTGCTCTCCTACTCACACAGTCAACAGACAATACTCACTTCCCCTTCCTCAAGGCCTCACTGTTGGTGTTCCTGGAAGAGAGAAGATGGATTTGATTTAGATGTGTGGGTGAAAATTGTTGAGTATGTGTTCTGTCCTTTCTTTCTGTAGATGTCACAGTCTTATACAAATGTTTCTCATTTTCTAGGTCTATCCATGGTCTCAGCTTGTCAGCTCTCAAGCACTGAGGACAGCACAGATATTACCAGAGTGACCATTATCATTTCTTAATGTCAAGTTGGAGCAATGGCAAAGCTTGGTTCTTGAGAGTTTAGACTAGTTTTTTTTGTTGGCTTTACTCATAGTCTACAGACTATCTTTAATATAATGTTGTATTTTTGTTCTGGCAAGACCACAAACTAAAGGTGCCATATCAATAGCAAGACATTAATCAAATTTTGTGCTAATTCATGCTTTTTGAAGGTAATTTTGGGTAAATCAAAAGGGACTAAATAATTCTGAGGTAATTGAGGTAATTTTGTTATTTAGGGAAATTACTAGGGGTTACCTGAAATTTATGATGATTTTTGGATTTTCCAAGTAATAGGTGGTAATCCCAGAATAGGGTTTTCCCGATGCCAGCATCTTTTTTTTCTTCTGTGCTCTGGGTGCACTCATGCACATAAGTGAAACTTGTGAAGTAAAGGACCCCTCTTTAGCAGCAGTGGGAGCCTATATATCCTTTTTTTACAGACTACCAAGCTGTCTGAGCTTGTAAGTAAGTACATGAGCTGTCCACAAAGAATAAAGAAAAATCTTCTGTGCTCAAGCTGCACATTGACCCAGAGACATAGTTCACTTAATTAGAATAGTAAACCATTATTTCATGCCCAAAAAATATCATTTGAATAATTCTCAAGCAATGATTTAATAGCAATCATTGACATAGTGCCAAATCAGTTTTTTTTTCAATTTCTTACATGCATATAGCTATTATAAATCATAATAATTCATGAGGTAGACAGGAATACTCTACTGCAACATATGAAGGTCTCATGATAGTGTGTAGCAAAGCAAAGCAGGCACTTATATATCGCTCACAAGCCTGCAAAAACTAAGCAGACATATGCCGGAGGCATGGGAAACAGTTGCTATGTAAGGGAAATGGCATATGTTGGCAGCCATGTACTGATATAAGCCATGAGCCAACTTGAACTTGTTTCCCCCTGTAAGAAAGAGCGTGGATTACTGGTTCCAATAATACGCACGCATTGCTCGTTGGGCGAGCCACCGACGGTCCGACATGTCCCGACCCTTCACCGTTGTGTACCTGACTCCCAGTGGCACCAATGGGTCACTAATAATTGTTGCATCGTGTGAAATAGACCATATCTGCAACGCGGATTTTTGGTCGTTGTTTTTCATTGAGGAACGACGTAGATTTATCTAGGCCCTGCCCGAAAATCTTTAAGTGGGGCTGGGTGGTTAACCAAGTGCCATGGTAGATTTTCATTAGCCCATTTCTGTTTACCTGCAGCTCCATCATTCTTTGACATTTTGGAGCTTAGAAAAATCCGCGTTGCAGATATGGTTGGTCAAATACTAAAGATATTTTTGATTTCCATCTCTCATCTTTATTATATTTTTCTCCGGTTGCAGAAGAGCGCCTGATAGAACATCTTACCTTCAAATTAAATTGATATTATCAACTCCACATCTATCTATCAGATGACAAGTTCTTTGGATGTCACGGTGTGTTCCTGACTTTAATTATACACTGATGATCATCTGTTGATCACTTAGAACTGCATAAATATCTGAATATTACACTAAAACTTAACCCCCATTCTCCCAACATGCTCTCGGATAAAACACATGGAGTTCTGTCTATGGTTTTTGTAATGTCGGTGAGTAAATTAAATAGTATCCTGGTCAAGATTCTCGACCCTTATTCAATGTCCTTAAAAATAGGTTGAATATTTGCTTTATGGTCAGTTCTATATCAGTTATCCAAGCCTTTGAGTCATATCTTGTCAATTAATTCAAGGATATGCATTATCTTAAATGAAGGGGGTTATGCTGTGCTTTTTTGTTTTGCGATTGCAGTACTTCACCGACGCCGAGCCAGAAAACAAGCTAATAATCAACTCCATTTGAATTCAATGATTCTTCTATTTCTATTCACAACAATTGGGGTTGTTCTACACTCTGCACAGAATTTCAGACTTATTGTTCTGGATGTTCTGGATGTTCCATTGCAATTTGTCACTGACAAAATTGTGAATATTTTGGCGTAAGTCTTGTCTATAGACATGATCTCTAGTTCACTCTTCTAATAATAGGTACATCAAAACAGAATGTCGTTCTTTTTCGTTGGCCTGCTAGTAAAGTATGTGCACTTCTATCAAGTGGTTGAGAATTCATGGAGATGTTTTTGGTGTAGTTTTGTCACAGACCTTATCATTGTCGGTCTTATTATTGTTCATTTTGATTCCTTCACTGATGAATATCTATCCAGATCTATCGGATGTATATTATTTGGGGATACCGAAGGAAAATTGTTCTTCCTCCCTTGGCAATGTCATGCCTAAATCATGGTGAGTATCAAGTATCATGTGTAATTAGTTCTAACGACATTGCGTCAACCTTTTATGCAAAGCATTTGGAATTTTTTCTGTTGTTTCGACAATTCCCAGGATAGGCCAGCCTGAAACTGAAAAGAGAAGAGTCATTTTTGAAAGCACATTCTTTGCATTAAATATGCTCACAAATCTGGTGATAACATCCTTGAATGGTGACAATACCCAACTTTGGTATTAAGAACCACTATTGAACTTTCATTTTTTTTCTTTTCTTTTGTAAAAAAAAACCAAACTATCCCAAACAATTCCGATACTCAGCATGGAGAATCTGGAAAATCACACAGCAAGTCGAGACATTGGTGAAGCCTTCTGTCTGGAAAAGATATCATCATGTGGTTGCGATAACGTGAGTTGCCTTGAACATTTTATATTTCGTTTCGGGAATTGATTAAATTGCAGACTGGAGTCGGGAATTGCATACACAATAGCCCATATAGCCTTAATAGTTGTGGTTGTGGCAGTAAACAACATCCCAGTGACAGTCATTCCTCTGTTTGTCCTAGTTGCGGTAAGTATTTCAGGGTTTCCGTGTCTGTATGCCTGAGCGTTCAAAAAAAAAAAACTAGGCCACTGTCCCCACTGTCATCATTGTACGAGCAGGTTTGGGAGTTGCTGTCGAAAATGCGGGTGCAATGGCAACCTCTTTTCACGTTGCTTCGGTGGTAGATTCTCGCATATACACGGGCGAAAATCACAGAGTAAGGGCTTTGGATGATTTGGAATTACAAGGATGGGGCCATTCAGGTTTGTTGGAGGGAGCCGGGAGGGAAACGGGAAACCGTTTGTAAGATAAAAGAGTTAAACACAACAAAAGCACATTGTAAATAGAATCCGGTGCATATGAAAACCCCCTATGTAATGAATCGATACCAAGATATGTATGTACGGAAACATCGTCCTGTGTTGGCATACTTCAATCACTCAGATTATTGCCTTGATTCTGAAGGATTGTATTTCGCCTCCTCTAATGATTCAAGAGCTTCTTCTGCGGCCTCTATCATCTTCTTGAGCGATCCTATGTAGCCAGTATCAGCCCTAGCCTAGCTTTGGTCGAGAAACGAAAAGAAGAGCTTACGTTCGATACTCAACGTGAACAAGACTTGTTTCGCTTCCGCGTCACCAAGAAGCTCCCTCTCTATCCTCCCAAGTCTCTCAAACCTCTTGCTCAACCTCCGAGTTGTCGCAAGCACACTGGAATCGGCGAGCAGAATGTCGTCGAGAAGTTCCCTCAGCCCTTCAGGCATATTCTGTCTTTCTCTAAAGGGTTGACTATTATCCCCTTGTCCAATGCCATGTGTCCCAATTTGGGACCCGCCTTCCGTTCCATTCCTCAGCTCCCCTTCACTAGAATATAGCCGTACATGGTCTTGACAATGACTCTGTTGAGACTGATGCATACCGCCGCGAAAAAATTGCACATGTTCTTGGAACGACCTAGCATGTTGCAGAATTTCTCTGGGGAGTCTTTCCAACTTTTCGAGGCTCGCTTGTAGTTTGTGTTGTTCGTGAGACACTTGGGCATGCGAATCGACTCCTCGTTGGTGCTCCGATTGTTGACTGGATACAGCAGGTCCAGAGGCGCTACTCTGGAGCCCGTCATCAACCAACATGTTAAGATTACTGGGTTGCGGAAGTCCTTCTGCACCGTCTCCTTGACGCGCTCCTGTGGGCCGTTGCTCCGAATTTTGTCGGTTCCGATGTTCAGATTTTGTTAACAACTTCTCCCTTTCCTTTACACGATACTTTGCCACAGCTTTATCGAAGAAATCGGAAATCTTTCTGTAACTTCTCCCTTTCCTTTACACGATACTTTGCCACAGCTTTATCGAAGAAATCGGAAATCTTTCTGTTTGACTTCAAGACAGTCTGATATCGTGTCGTATAGGCTTCAGCGAGGACTACATTCTCATGATGAACAAAAGGCACTCGATGGAGCAGGACAGGCAAAGGCTTACCCGATATCAAGATGGTCATTGTTGCAACACCGAGGAGCGCCCAAACGACGAACACAGAACGGCCGGCAGGGGAGTGAGGTGAGAAATCGCCTAAACAACAGGTCAACGAAAACCGAGGTAAGATGAAGCAGACGACAAACCAAAACCGATTGTTGTAAAAGCAATGACACCTATCAGAAAGTACAAAATGTCCGGAGATTAACCACTTAACAGCTAAAGATCAGAAAGCCTAGCAACGCACAGAAGTACAAAGCGTTCCCAAATGACCAGTTTTCTGTTACCATGAAAATACCGGAGCCGACCTACCGTGATACGGGAGAACAGTGATATATCATATCAGCTTCTTAGAGCGCTTAGAAAAGAAAGCAAAATTACATACCATCCAAAAGACCAAGAACAACGTCCAAACTACACTCAACCTTGCAATAAACGCCTTCCGCTCTTCTTCCGCTGCTTCTTCCTTGAGCCTTTTCTGACGATACGCCGTATCAAAGTCAAATTCCCCGGGGGAATCCGGATGAGGGATGGTGGAACTAGGGCCGGCATTTGCACCAGCGTTTACACCAGTATCGACAGAAGGACCAGGAACAATTCTCCTCCCCCTTCCCATAGAGAATGCCATCCCGAACGAGCCGAGCACTCCAATCATTCTCCCTAGCCTTGCATGTGTCAAAGGTACCTCGTCCGGATCTATCGCCCGCTGGATGCGCTTCAGTCTGTTGAACCATTCCGATTGCCATCGGCCAAAAGAGCTACTAGGATTACGAGGGTTACTTGGACGGGTTGCATGAGACGAATTAGGCGGGCTGATAGGTTGAGAGCTGGGAGGACCAGTTCTCGAGAGCGGTTCTTTTTCTTCGTCCGTTTGCCCACGTGCACCACGCTCTGTTAGCTTCTCCTTATTCCTCCTCTCCTTTTCCCTCCTCTCTCTCCTCTCCCTCTCCTTCCTGAGCTTCTTCTCCCGCTTCTCCCAAAACTCTTTCGGTACCAACTCCGAAAGCGGTACTCCAGCCTCCATCGCTGCAGCCTCCAACTGACTTTCCGTCAGCGCCTCCAAGTTGAGATGCATACCATGCGGGTGTGGTATATCCCAGAGCGGAGATTTGTCCGAAGGCTCCCAGGTGCCTTGGTACGGAAGCACACTGTCCGTCAAGTGTAGAATGGATCTTCGGATAACATGGTAGGTCCTGATGACCTGACGACATATTTCCTTGACTTTTCCATAATCCTCGTCACTGTCGTCTCCGTCTCCATCGTTCAATTCTTCATCGTTCCAAACCCATAAATCATGTCCACTCTCCCTCAATCTCCAAGTCACGGCTCCCATCCACCTACGTCCGACCCTCCTCGCCCAACGAATTTTTTTCCTCCTGTTCTTAATGTTGTTCATTCGTTTACGGTAAGACGCCTCTAGAGCTTCTATGACCGTCTCCCGTGTAAGTGACACGGCGAGCGCGAGATTGAGAATACCCAAGATAGAGTAGATACATGTAAAGACCTTGGCGCCAGTAGTGGTAATTACGATGTCTCCGAAACCTAAGAGACGACCGTTGGTAATAGTTAGGGTGACAAAAGAGCTCGAGCTCACCTATGGTTTCAATGGAGCAAACTGTGAAATATAGAGCATCGATAAAATTGAGTTCGGTTAGGACACAATGGATAAGGGCACCAAAGGCGATATAGCATAGCAATATGATAACAATGATGATGAGCGAGCGTTGTTTCCTTGTCAAACCACTTCCTGTGTTGTCGTAGAAGGTTCGTTAACAAAGAAACTGTTCAGAGATTCAAATGACATACCACTATTAGCAAAGTCAGGAGTTCGGATAAGGTCGAAGATGAGAGTAGCATTTGTAACCGTAGACGCAACAGTCGAACAGACAGTCATCCAGAAAGACTGTCCGTAAGTAAAGCCATCGTCAAAGCGATGTTGGATTCCGAATATAGTTACTGCGATGATGTTGATCACATCTAAAGGACGAGCGTCAGTTGGACAAAAGAAGTTGATATGATATGAATGGAACACACCATGAATTGTCAAGAACACTACACAAATAACCGTCGTGGTCTTCACTCTCCTCTCCAAAAACCGCATGATTAAAGCAATATTCGCTATCAATGCACACCCCATACTCAGACCAAGCCCGACATCTAGGATGGCTGGGTTAGGTCTTGTCTCCACCGTTTTGTTACCATTTGTCCGAATATACCAATGCTCCGTCAACCCAGGAATCTCCAAAAGTATAGCAAATGGAATGACCACTCCAGATATGATAGGTGTATAGCGGTAGTTGGGTTCCACTGAGAGGTCATCTTCAATGTCTGGATAAAGAAATTCTTTAAACTTGGACCACCAGTGCGGAGGTTCATTAGAAAACGAGCCCGTCGCAGTCATTCCAGTGGAATTGCTGTCTCCCTCATCGTCCAATTCGTCAAGTTCTTCATCGTGATCCGCGTCATCGTTATGTGTCACTAGTGCCTTGGAGTTCAAGTCCGAGCTTGTTCCTTCTGCATCGTAATTCTTGTCCTCCTGGGTATCATTCTTCTTGGGGTCGTTAGTAGTGGTGGTAGAAAGAAAAGTGTTCATTGACGAAGTACTGTGTGCCCTGCAACGTTCGACATGGGGACAGGATAGATGGCGGAGTTGCAACGACCAATGCACCTCGAAATGGGGTAGATATCAACACGTGACTTTTACTCCTCTTCCAGTGTCCATCTCGACGAGATATCGACATGTCTGATCCTCTCCAACCCTACCAGACCGATCTCATCTCCAAGGCTATGGCAGCGGGAGCTCTCAAGTTTGGCCAATTTACATTGAAATCAGGCCGGTACGTCTTTCGAAAAACATCGTAGGAAGGAATAGTCCCAATAAATCCCAGTTTAATCGAATAAAAAAAATAATATCCTCTACTACCGGGAAAAAAAACTTCAGAATCTCCCCCTATTTCTTTAACGCGGGTCTACTAAGCTCAGGAGAAATCCTAGCTTCACTCGCTTCCGCATTCGCTGCTACGATCGTCTCTGCCCAAACGTCTTCCTCATCCAACCCTCACCCCATACCCCAATTCGACGTCCTTTTCGGTCCAGCGTACAAGGGGATCCCTTTTGCTGCGATCACCGTCGTTCAACTCTACTCTCAACACAAACTCTCTGTCGGACTCGCATATGATCGAAAAGAGGTCAAAGACCACGGTGAAGGTGGTAACATGGTCGGCGCTTCGCTTCGCGATAAGAAAGTGCTTATTTTAGATGACGTGATGACTGCTGGAACGGCTGTGCGTGCGGCTATAGATATGGTCAAGAAAGAAGGTGGTGAAGTTGTTGGTGTCATACAATGTCTGGATCGTGAGGAGGTCGGCAAAGACGGTGTTAGCAGTACGGTAAAGGACGTTGAAGCGATTCTTGGGGAAGGAAGGGTTCGGTCAATTTTGAGGATGAGAGACTTGATGACATGGCTTGAAGGTAATGGCATGCAAGAGGAACTTGAGAAGATGAAGGAATACCGGAACCAGTACGGGCTCAAGTAAGACTGCATAGGCAATCGCAAAAATGTAATCGTAATTGTGTACGACTTGACTAAAAAAAACGTCGCTTCTGTCTGCATCCTTCGATGTCACTCCTTTGGGCTTGCGATTTCCAACGTATACTATCACCTTCGTCAAATGTAATGTTTTTCGTGTAACGCGTCAGAGGACAGATACTATCGCAACTTGACATAAAGATCGACAGGACGACAAAAACCTATTCAACGTCACTCAAATAGTTAGTCCCGGCAAAATCAAAAGAGGAAACGGCTCGGACCACTAACCTCCTTCACCAATCTCTCCAAAGCTCTTCTTCGCGCCAAACCCCATTTCCATCAGAATTCCCTCAAAATCCTCTGGCCGAAGTTTGAGCTTTTGAGCGTTGTCTTTGAGTGTCTAGTTCATTGGTGTTAGTTATGCCAAAGGGACGAACGAGAAGAAACAAGAGAAACGAACTTTATCCATCCTCTTTGCTTTCTTATACGTATCCCAAGCCTGTGGTTCCAATACAAAAGAACCCCCGACCTTAAGTACACGATGTACCTTTGCGAAAAACTTCTTCAATCCTTCGTCCCCGCTATTCAGATGAATCCATTTAGATATCGAGAACCTGTCAAGGATGAATTGACTAAATTTAGTCGAAGCTCTTTGGGTGGGGTACAGAGGAACAAGACCACCGTAAAAGTGTGAACTCACGCTAACACAACATCATACCCATCCTTATCCTCCACAATATCCTCCTCCACCCAATCTGCCGTCCTGAACAGAACATTATGCGGGAAAACGTCTTTCCCTCGTATATGCGAAGGAGGTATGGGAAGAGAACCGAAAGTATGCTCGAACGAAGCGGGGAAATAGTTTAAAACAGGTTTTTTCGACTTTGCCCTTGTCAGTAGCAGTGATTCTGCAGTGGAATCGGAGACAACATGGCCATGGGTGGTTTTTGAATCACGTCCTGAATCCAACTTGCGTTTCTTCGTCGCGTGTCCTAGGCCTCGCTGCGAGCTTGGCTCATCCCCATCCCCATCCCCATCCTCGGGTACAGGCTTCGCTACGCTGAGTTCTGGAACAGGTCCTTGAGTAGACCACACTTGTAATCGCCGTCTCCAAGCTGCCCTAACCAGAGTATCGTCAATATCCACACCAACGACTTTGCCCGCTCCGAAAGATTGTGCTGTTAATGCGATTTAAAGACCGGAGGAGAGAACAGCCAGAAAGTTGAGTTCGAGAGTTCGCAAGTAAAAAAAAACAGGAGCCCTGTAAATGTTAGTCAATACGTTGAAAAGAAAGAGCATGCGAGGGTTGGAGAGTTTAAATTACAGCTAACCCGAGTTCTGACACTCACCGACTTCACAACTAACCCACCCTTCATTACATCCTACATCCAAAACCCTCTTTTTCGAGAAAAGCTCTCGTGGTAATGTATCCAGACGTGGGTCATTGACCGAAGGTCGTTTGGAATAGTACCTGCACAATGGAAATTGCCTCGTTTAGTTTTGCATGGTCCAAGGAATCTGATTTTGTAGAGTAGACTGACCCGTGATAGTTTCCGTGGATAGGTACAGACATCGAGGAACTTTAGCTTATTGTCCAGGACACGAGATGCATGCAGCGAAGAGAGTAAGCTTGAACCCTTCACGTGTAACTTTCGCGCTTGATGGTCAGACGCGACAGCGCGTGTGCAGCGAGAACGAAATACTTCAACGCCTTCCAAGTTCCGATCTGTTCAACAGCAATCTACTGTATTCTTTCGCAACTTGCTACCAAACCACCCTAATTAACCTTCCCCCCATAAAGTTATCCAAACCAGAGAAATCTACTGAAAAAAGAGAAAATACATACACCTCTACGGTCTCCCTACTATCATGATCACTACAATTACAAAAAAAGAAAATATCGTCCATTCTAGTCCAAATCCCTCCGAGTCTACACCTGTCTAGGCGTAATCCTAACATCACCCAAAGACCCTTGCCTACTACCACCCATGGCCATAGGTAACTGATTTGAACGTACCGAAGGAGATCTAGAAGAACTATGACTCCTCGATCCTCCTCCACCTCCCGGGCCACCCCTTGGGGTTCTAGAACCCGAACCAGACTTCCTCCCACCACTACTTCTATCCCTACCTGACCTAGTAAGACCCGTCATCTCGCTAACGTCTTCGTCCGTGTCACTCTCATGCTCTTCTTCTTCTCCTAACCTATGAAGCGGATGTTGTTCTTCCTCGTTCTCACCCTCAAACGCACTAAACAGAGTAGCAGACCCCTGAGAACGATACACCGAAGAAGTTCTTCTTCCATGTCCATGTCCCTGACCATGACCACGCGCCGAACGAGGTGCCATACCTCCACCCCCACCACCACTACCAAGACCAGTTTCCAACCATCCATCCACAGACAACCGATTACTCAAAGGATCAGCAGCTGGGATAGTTTGAGTTCGGTCTTGAGGGTTATTAGCTAACCTCGATAGGTTAAGGATATGTACACCTAAGAAAGTGACGATGAATCCACAGAGAAGTGATACGGTGTTGGTGGTATCGGTTGTGTTGAATCCTTGGAAGAGGATGAGAGATGCGACGATGGTGGCGGTGGAAAAGCCGACGTAGTACATTGCGTTGACGCTGGTTTTGGGTGTGTGTGTGTGTATCGGAGTCGTAAGCGTATATCCGGAAAAAATAGAAGAGAAGAAAAGAAAAGAAAAGAAAGAAAAGAAAAGAAGAGTTCTTACTCACATGTTAACAGAAAAAGTATCCAAAGCCTTATTCAGATAATTCATTTGTATCAAAATACAAACCGCAGATACGACTCCAAACACGTAGGTGCTAGGTCTCACGAACTGGTTCTTTCCCGCAAAAGTCAATTTGAGAGCGACACCGAAACCTTTGATGGCCATGACGGAGACGGAACCGACCATGGAACAGATGGAGACGTAGACGAGGGGTGTTGTGCGTCCGTATCGAGGTACGATGGCGTATATCATGACGAGGGAGAAGACGATTACTGTGAATATGTATAGCAAGAAACCTAAGTCGAAAAGTTAGCTATGAGGAGGTGGCGGTGACGGGGAGGGGAGAAAAGATGGGCAAATACCAGGTTGAGCCGCGTAATTTAAGATCTCGTCGACAGTTTCTACCTCTTTGTCTTCAGGAGCATGGAGGACGATGATTAGAGAACCTAAAAGCGAGAGCGTGCATCCGACGCGTCCGAGGTGTCCGAGTTCTTCATTGAGTAGAAACGATGCGAGCACGGCGCTGTACCAGGGTCAATATCATGAGTCTTGAGCTAGGGAGAAGTAACACGTACCCTATCAAAACGCTCAATGCACCAAGAGGTGTTACGAGGATTGGAGGAGCAAACGTGTATGCCGCAAAGTTAGCAACTAAGTCAAGTTATTGAACACTGTGAGCTTGGGCATTCCAGACGACAAATAGTTGGACCCAATAGTACCTTCACCTAGGACGACTGAAGCATCGACAATCGTTAGGCTCGAAATGAATCATAGAAAATAACAGCGCTACACACGAGTGGATATTCCGGCCCACCAAATCGGATTGCGCAGATAACTTAGGTTGTCAGACGCAGCTTGCCCGTACGCTCCAGCTGTATTGAGACCCTACAAAACAAAGAGCAGTAAGCTCTAACGCGCCTATAGGGATTCGTTGCCGCCCGAAATGATCAACCTTTTTGGTGATAATATAGCTCATACCGATAGCAGCTGAGCTGGAAATCGCCAAAGCCAATCCTATCCATTTGTCGTCCACTGGCATCGATGCAAATGCGAATTGGATTTGGTAGTAACAGTCGAAGGATCGAAGGACCTAGACGAGTCTCAGGAAAGAGAGTAAGCAGTGCCCTGAAAAGAGTGTCGTGTGCCTTGTGGAACCCAAGGCTGGTAAGAGGGAGAAAGCAAAAAAGCTATTCATAGCCCTCTGTGTTGACAATATTAGGCATGCGCTGCGCTGGAGAAAAGGCGGTGAATACACGTGGCGGCGTTGGAGCACGTTCCGATTGTCAGCTGCGGCTCACAAATTTTTGAAAGCCCCTGTGCCTGTATTACTCTCAATTCTTCCGACTAGTATCCCTCCTCCTTCCTTCCGCTCAACAGACAGTCGGGCATCCGACGTTATTGATATCGACGACATTTATATGTCATGATGTTAACAAAAGGCCTCCGCATGTGTATACTTAGATTTCTAATAGCAACGAGCCTACTCGTCGAAAATTCTCTACCAACTTTTCTGCTCGGATTTGTATGACTTTGGCTTTAGGGAAGACCGTTCAAGACGACTGAAAGCTCCGTTATATCAAGCCTGATAACTCGTCGGAAAGCTCTTCTGTTTGAACAATCAGCGTCAGAAAGTCCTTCTTACAACGGCACTTACGTAACTTTCACGTCGAAATTAATAACCGACTTTTCTAGACGCGTTTACTCCCTGTCTCCTTACCCCTCACCTCTCTTCACCTCTCGATGCAATCCGAATCACTATTCTGTATGTCCTTCCCCGCGTCTTTTGCACATAATCAAAATTTTTACCCCAATGGTTAACTTTCTGCATTAATAGCTCGCGGTCTCCGGAGTGGCGAGGAATACAGTGGCGACCAGGGTCCAACCCAGCGGCGTCAGCGACTATTTGAGAAAGATGTGTACGTAGACGGCTTTGACACCGCCGCAGTTCTCCAAGAAGTATGCAACCTTCAAGAAGAAGCTGAAGCTGAAGAACAAGGCCAACGCGTGTCGGACATTCCACCGCTTCATTTCATGCACCCACCCTCCCCCTGCGATTCTCTGCCATCTCGAGCTCCTCCGCGGCAGATCGTCCCTCTTGCTGAGCTTGCCACTCTACCTCCTCCACCTCCACCTCCGTCTCCTGTGAAGCCCGAACCTGGGATGAGCAAGGAGGAAAAGAAGAAACTGGTGAGCCGCAACAAGCGTAGGATAGCGCGAGCAAATGCTCAAACCGCTAGTGGCACTAACATCAAGCGCCACGCCCAAAAGCATATTGACAAAGCACGGGAGACTGCTATACCTGCCGAGTATGTGGCTCCTCCAAGAGAGGCGTGGACAGGGTCCAAGCTGGATAATGAAAGGGGTGCAGAGATGAGCCTTGATGAGGTTCTAGCAATTGATGGTATGCATTTACTGGAATGGGATGGGAGGTATGCGTGTGTTTGTTTTTTTGAATCTTTTTCTGTTTCTCCGGCTAAAAAAAGTTGTCTCTTTATATACAGCTCCTCTAAAATCATTCGCGACTCTAATGATATCCCTCTTGTTCTCTTGGGCCCACGTATCAAAGCACAGAACTGGAGCGACATGGTTGATCGGATCAGTTCCCTCTTGGAAAAGGCTAGAGAGGATGTACACGTCAACCCTGAGATGCTTCACCAACGACATGGCAACTACATTTCTCTAAATGCAGGTATCAGTCTCGGTGGTGGTCAAAAGCGACCATCTAATCTATTACCCACCTCGGAACATAATGGTTCCATTTTAGAGGAATTGCAGTCTAACCCAGATGTTGTGAAGGTCGCTGGCTATTGCGATTGTGAGTCCATGGTTTTTCTGATTGTGAATGATCGATGGGGATTGACTCATTTTTCTCATGGTGGCAAGACCTTTTTAGATCTTACTTCCCCAAATTACACCAACTCTATAAGAAAGTTCTCGAAATCATCATAGCTGAAGACCCTTCTTTAAAACGCACCTTTCCTAACAGCCAGTTCGCTAGCATCAGATACAATCTCAAAAACGCAATCGACGTTCCCCATCGAAGTTTTTCGAACCTCTCCTTCGGTCGATGTGGCATTTTCGCATGTGGCAATTACAATTACAAAAAAAGTGGACATGTCGTCCTTTGGGACTTGGGTCTCGTTATCGAGTTTCCACCAGGAACTGTTGTTTTCATTCCCGATGCACTTCTTCTCTACTCTACCACCAAAATCTCGACGACGACAACTTCCGAAACGCGATCGTTGATCATGCTGTATTCAGATGCAGCTCTGTTTCGTTGGGTACATAATGGTGGTATGACTGATCGTCAGTTCAGAGAGAATGCTTCGGAAGAGTTGAAGAAGGAATGGGATGAGTGTCGGAAGAATCTTATCCTCACTGCTATGGATATTTTACGAGACTTTTAAGTATTTGTATCAAGTATGCAGAGTACTTAGTTGTAAATGTATATGCACATTGTATCCAAGATCATGCTGTTGTCGACCAAATTGGATTTTCTCCAGAAACACAGAGGAATGAGAGAAGATTGCTCTCTTGCGTATCAGACTTCCCAATGAAGTCTTCAGCCACATATTCTCGTGCCATTTCAATAATTGTCTCCAAGATCGTGCTATAGCCGACCAAATTGGATTTTCTCTGGAAACACAGAGGAATGAGAGAAGATTGCACTCTCTCGCACGTGTAGACTTCCCGACGAAATCTTCAGCCACATATTCTTGTACCATTTAATTGTATCCGAGATCGTGCTGTTGGTGAAACAAACGTTACTCTGTTCACCTCGAACTTGAGATTCGACGCATTGAAATTGATGTTCACGTCTGCACCACCGGGAACGGGTCTTCCAGGTGCTCCGGGTCTTTCAAGAGGGACGAGGTCTTTTTTCTTGGAGGAGCAAGAGACTGGCGGAATTGGTATTTGTCGGGGTGGTGGCGTTAGGTTCGACCTTCGGGTGGCTCCTCTGTACCTCAAGATCGCGGAATTGAGACCACCTTCGAACACGGTCGTACCGATGTTAGGGTTAGCGCGGATCCAATAGTTATCCATCGGTTGATTCGCGTGAAGGACAAAGGAATAACGTTGACCAGCGAATATCTGGATAGAGGAGACGAGGGTAGGTTTGGTGTTGATCCCGTCGACTTCAATGACAAGGAGGGGTTGTCAATGGAGAAGACCCAGTTGGGATCACAGGATATGGAGATGAGATGGATGCAGTAGCCTTGTCTTCAGTTGATGATGGAGAGGTCCCAATGTTGGGACCACAGGCTGCGTAGCGACCTCGACCATTAATGAGTAGAAACGAATGTGGGGAGAAGGAGAGTGGGTGTTTTGTCGTGCTACCTAGTAAGTACTAAGTAGATATAAACGAGTGAGACGGAACGGGGTTGAAGAAATACATGAACCATACCAGTCAGTGAGGGTGATGACGGTGTTTTCTGTTCGACAAATTGAAATCCGTTAGTTTGAAAGTATTTCACGTGACACAGTGAACGGTAAAATTGGAACATTCAAATTTCAATGTAGTCAACAACCTGATCTCTCAACAATGGCCTCCTTTGAACCAGAGTCTTCAGAGAAAAGAAAGAGGTATCTCACCACAGAATTTCTCTCTTGTGACCTGTCTAACTTTGCGAACAGGCCTTCATTTTCTGCCGAGGACCGTAAACTCTTCTGCTGTCTTGTTGGCCGCGACAAGCCTTTCTCAGTGGTCATCTCAAGCTCGAACACCGTTGGCGATCTCAAGAAAATGGTCCAGCAGGAGAAACCGAATCTCCTGAAAAGGATCGACGCCGACGAACTCGATCTCTTTGAGATTTTTCTCCCGAGTGGACACGATCTCGCGACACGGGTGAAGGACGCAATTGACCACCGCAGCGAACCCCTCGACCCGACTACGGAAATAATCGAAATCTTCCCTAATAACCCCCCAAAAAAGACTATCCATATCGCTGTGAAGCTACCCGATGATGCTGGTAAGTCTTTTGCATTTGGTCCATTTCCCCTTATTCACCTACGCCTATCATCAACGTACTCTGTCATCCATTTCGACAATATCACCACGCTACCCCACGATAACCTTCACCCACCCTATCCTGCTCGTCTCAACTCAACGTGGCCACCGCATCGGATCACACCGCCCCGCGGTGCAAACCCAACAACTCGTATCACAAACCTGTCTTCAACGTATAACCTTCTCATCCACAACATGATCACACTATACAACAATAATCTTTACTCGTGCAATGTAATCCGACACCACAATATTCTTCTCCCACTCTGCTCGCCTATGATCCAATCCTTTTTCTTCTCGATGCACCCCCTCATCTACAGTCAAATCCGACGTTCGTCATATCTATCAGCATCCCTTACTTCAAGCAATCCAGCCCGACTCTGTCACTCGAGATCTCAAGGAATTATATCGTCTGGCCTGGAAGAGCAGCAATCGCAAGAGCTTGTTTCGACCAGAATCCGCCAACAATGGCGGCTTTCAGTACGAATCGATCATTGCCACCCAGGGCTTCGCAGAGCTATATATGGCGGACCGTATCCTCATAACTCCTGAATATAAGGCTGCTCTATCGGACGCGAAACGTTGGTTCAGCGGAGGAACGGTTTTGCCAACACCCCCGTCAGTGGCTGGTAATAATGATGATGTAGAAATGCGCCCTGCAGAAGAGAAAGCTTCTGAAGAGGAAGTTGCTTGGCCTGCTACTAATAGAATCTCAGATCGCAGTTTCTTCATTGTCCTAGGCACTCCAGGAATTGGTAAGTCCAGCTGCAATCTGTACATCAGTTTACGAGATCTCAATCATGATAGGCAAATCTTTGTTTCTGTATTATGTCCTTGTGGAACGTCTTCTGGCGGGGCTCCCCACCTGTTTTCAGACAAGCCCTGGTTTCTACACATTCTGGTGCGAGGAGGGCGTTTTTCGAATCCCTCTGGATGACCGTTTCAGGAGACAAGTTGTAATGGCCATTCCAGACGACGCATGGTTTCTTGTAGATTCAAACGAGATGTACCCTACACCACACGGCATGCTCAAAGATGTCAAGGCTTGTGTAGTACAAGCTGCATCGCCGCGGGACAACCATATACGGTGGACGGACAAAGCTCATACGCATCACGTTCACTGGTACATCAAGCCCAGCCCATTAAAAGAATCATTATTAATGTGTGTTATTCCTCGCAGTTTGATAAATCAGCGATTTAGATTAGGGCTTACATACTTCGTTAGGAAGAGGCTTAATTGTCCAGAAACCACTGATGATCAATGGGAGGACTTCTTCGAGAAGTATGGGCCGTCAACTCGCCTGCTCGTCTTACATGCAAAGACCCCTGACCGGTTCCAATCGCAGCTATGGGATAAAATTCGGAAGGTCACTTTGCCGATGCTTCGAGCTCTTCTTTTTGCGACGCCAGCTGTCGATGTGAAAGAAGTACAGTTGTCACCTTGGATCTGTGGGATACACCCTGGTTCTTCTCGTGATGAGTCATACTGCACCTTCCATACCCCAACTATCATGGCAATGGTCAAGAAGGTATATCAAGATCAATGGATGGAGGAAGTTGCGTACGCGTATGGCAGTCTCTTCAAAAATAATCCATTTACGCGCGTCCCTGCCGGGCATATGTTGGAGGATCGGGTGCACGATGTACTGATGAAAGGAGGTTGCTGGGAGATGTCTAGTTTGACGGGACGGTCGGGACCCAAGAACAATATTTATCAAATTCCTCCCACTGCATCCACTGCATGGCTTGTTATTAGCTCCGCTGGCGTACGTATCGACAAAACACGTCCAGTCCAGTCGACTGGTGCTCTTGAGTTGCACTGGTTCCGGAATATCGAATCCGAGTCTAAATTGGGTTACTATCGACCGCGCAGCATGATTCAACGCACTTTGGACGCGTACATCGTCGACCCCAATGACAAGTCCGTCTTTATGATTCAAACCACGCTTGCCAAACGACATGACGCTAAGCCAGGAGGCTCGAAAGATTTGCGCGATAAATACAAAGGGTACACATTCCATTACATTGTTGTCGGCGAGCAGGAAATTGAAATTCCCATGCCCAAAGCAATCGATATGATGTGGGAATCTAGGTGGTGTATCCATGCAGACGAAAAGATGCTTTTTCCCTGAAGTAAAGTCACATTATCAAGTGACACTGTTACTCATGTAAAGAAGTCACAGAAGGTCACAGGAGTAAAGAGCAAAAAAAAAATCGAAAATGATAACTCTTATCTTTAAAATTAGGACGAGGTTTTGCTGTCGCATGTTTGGCGACAGCCATTGGGTCCTGTGATCTGAGTAGGTCGGAGCGCTAGCGACGGCCCCTTGTATGTATTGTTGGGACCTGTGCTAGGATAGCAAAAGACATTGTTGTCAGGACCTAGGTATGCAATATAACAGGTGAGCTATACTATGAGTCAGTTCTAGGTAAATAGTAATGGCGAGTAGTATACATACCTCCTCACGCCGGAGTATAACAAAGGTCTCCTATGTATACTTAGAATTTTAATAGGAACGCTCCTACTTCCTCACGATCGAAAATCCTTTATCGACTTTTCCGCTCGGATTTGTATGACTATGGCTTTAGGGAAGACCGTTCAAGACGTGCCACATGTGATTGAAAGCTCCGTTATATCAAGCCTCATATTAATAACCTCCTTACCTCTTCAGGCTTCTCTTCACCTCTCTTCACCTCTCGGCGGCACTTACGTAACTTTCACGTCGAAATCTAGCCGACTTTTCCCTGGTTTTAGACGTCTCCTTAACTCTCACTCTTTATCACCTCTCAATGCAGTCCGAATCGTCGCTCTGTGTGTCCTTCCCTGCGGCTTTTGCACATAACTAATTTTTTACCCTAATGACTAACTCTGCATTGATAGCTCGCGGTCTCCAGAGTGGCGAGGAATACAGTGGCCAGGGTCCGACCCAGCGGCGTCAGCGACTGTTTGAAAAAGACGTGTATGTAGACGGCTTTGACACCGCCGCAGTTCTCCAAGAGGTGTGCCATCTTCAAGAAGAAGAAGAAGCTGAAAAAGAAGACCAACGCGTCACGGACATTCCACCGCTCCATTCCATGCAACCACTCTCTCAGATTCCTTGCGATTCTCTGCCATCTCGAACTCCGCAGATCATCCCCTTCGCCCAGCTTGCCATTCTGCCACCTCCGCCTCCGCCTCCGCCTCCTGTAAAGCCCGAACCTGGGATGAGCAAGGAGGACAAGAAGAAACTGGTTAAACGCAACAAGCGTAGGATAGCGCGAGCAAATGCTCAAGCCGCCAGTGGCACCAATATCAAGCGTCACGCTCAAAAGCATATTGACAAAGCACGGGAGACTGCTATACTTATTGAGCATGTGGCTCCTCCGAGAGGGGCGTGGAGTGGGCCCAAGTTGGGTAATGAGGGGAGTGCAGAGATGAGCCTTGATGAGGTTCTAGCAATCGATGGTATGCGTTTACTGGAATGGGATGGGAGGTATGTGTGTTTTTTTTTGAATCTTTTTCTATTTAAGTATCAGGCTAAAAAATCGTCTCTTTATATACAGCGACTCTAAAATCATTCGCGACTCTAACGATATCCCTCTTGTTCTCTTGGGCCCACGTATCAAGGCGCAAAACTGGAGCGACATGGTTGAGCGAATCAGTTCCCTCTTGGAAAAGGCTAGGGAAGATGTACACGTCGACCCCCAGATGCTTTACCAGCGACAAGGCAACTACGTTTCTCTAAATGCAGGTATCAGTCTTGGTGGCGGTCAAAAGCGACCATCTAATCTATTACCCACCTCGGAACATAATGGTTCCATTTTAGAGGAATTGCAGTCTAACCCAGACGTTGTGCAGGTAGTTGGCTATTGCGATTGTGAGTCCAGGGCCTTTCTGTGATTTGCGAAATGAGTTCAATCCCATTGAATCATTTTTTTCATGGTGCAAGACCTTTTCAGATCTTACTTCCCCAAATTACATCAACTCTACAAAAGAGTTCTCGAAACCATCATAGCTGACGACCCTTCTTTGAAACGCAACTTTCCTAACAGCCAGCTCGCTGGCATCAGATACAATTTCAAAAACGCAGTCGACGTTCCTCATCGAGATTTTTCGAACCTCTTCTTTGGTCAATGTGGCATTTTCGCATGTGGTAATTACAACTACAAAAAAGGTGGACATATCGTCCTTTGGGACTTGGGTCTCGTTATCGAATTTCCACCAGGAACCGTTGTTTTCATTCCTGATGCACTTCTCCTTTATTCTACCACCAAAATCTTGACAACCGAAACGCGGTCGTCGATGATGCTGTATTCAGCTGCAGCTCTGTTTCGTTGGGTACATAATGGTGGTATGACTGATCGTCAGTTCAGGGAGAATGCTTCGGATGAGTTGAAGAAGGAATGGAATGAGTGTCGGAAGAATCTTAATATCACTGCTATGGATATTTTACGAGACTTTTAGTTTTCATACCAAGTGCACACATGTAACGGATATGAAATCCTTATACATACCACGTGATTGTTACTGTACATCGCGAGCACATGATGTTCGTTTTCTTTAACTTTTATCTTACTTGTCGTCGTTACTCGCATCAATCTACTATTTGGCTCACTGAATTGCTGACGAGGCGTGCGGGGACGACGACAGGAAAGTATATTTGTTACACTTTTTTCAGTGTCAATCTTCCAGATTGGTGTCTGTCAACGACGGACAAAACCGGACAACTCTAACCCTTTTTAGAACCACATCAAACTTCTCGAATTCTTCGCCGTCAAACGTGCCCGTGCCAACGAAATGGCGTATACAGCAACAAACAACTCAAGGCTTGATGACGACGCCCATCATCTCACTCAAGACTACCCCGCTTTCGGGGAAAACCTCTCGAGAGCCTCGTCGAGGAGCTCAACTGTGTCCCAGGCCTCAAGATCTGCTTATCCCGGAGTTCCTGAAGATGTTTTAGAGCAGGTATCTCAAGCTAAAACCGCTCGGCTGGCTGCAAGAACAAGATACGAAGCTGCGCTCGCTACCCAGGGTCTCTCGCAATCGGTCATTTTAGAACTGGAGGACCGACTCTTGAAGACCGAGGACGAACTCAAACTAGCGAGGATCGAGCGCACGCGCGCTAAATTTTCAAGTCCACATGTCCACTCTCCCTCAAGATCTCCACTCCCTTCACCCTTGCCTATGCCGTCTCCATCTCGACACCCTCCACAGTCCCTCTTGCGGCCCGTTCCCGAGAAACTGGCTCCGCTTTTGCAGGGGGAAGATCTGAGGTGCCGAGGTGGTGGAACTGGTGTTTACGAAGACGAACCTCGGAAGACAGCCGACAAACTCAACCTTGCAAGGACCGAGTGCGACAGTGCTCAACTGTTGGATCAACGTGCCGCTACCCTACCCAGACGATCACTCCACCCTCCCATACCAGTGTCGCCCTTGCTGCAAATTGCTACACAGTTCTCTACGCAACTCAGGAACATGCCGTTAATACGCCATGCGAAAATTCTCGCATTTTAAGTGTCAATATTGCGACTATGAGTGCCGATATTGTATCTTATAAGGGGAATATAAGGACTGTAGTGAGCCCTGAACTGACAGTTAAAGTGCAATATAGATACTAAAACTAGATAAAGTGAAATGACTTTGGATTATCATTAATTCAAGTTATTATGGCTGATGCTAGTCTTGAGATTGTAAAAACCTTCGATATTGACATGGGACTGATATTGGTAACTACCAATATCGGAAGGAACAGCATATCGGACGCTCGACTTGTATATATTGTCACGATCCTAAGGGAAGGGGAAATGTTACAAACGGGAATCGAACCTTTGGCTTGATGCCGAGTTGCCACAAAGCGCGCCACATAACGAACTACTTACTGATCACAGACTATGTCTGGGCTAGGAGTAACCATGCAAATAGTGATCGATGGAAATCTAGAAGGACCGATCGTGGAGGTGTATAATAACCGCCTACCCATGTAAAACATCCACTAGATTGGCAATGATTGACGACATAAAGGGTACAACGGAGTTGCCACCTTGATCAAGGGGTAAAAGCTGTAGATATTGGAGTCTAGAATGGATCGATGTCTTACTGATACACTACGGGGATCGAGAATATCATAACTCGGACGCAAAGCTGTAGAACGGGCGACTGTAAGTTCCAATATCGTGACCCAAAGAATCATATGTGAATAACGGTTGAACGGTTGCGATCGAGTAAGATCGACTACCACGTAGAAAGCGAATATTCTGAAACAATGTAGTATTATACACGGACCGAGTACTATATCGAGTAGGACTATACCCAGTTTTGGTACTAGCGCACGGACAAAGACATTTAAATACTGTATCATTTCATTCAATTCGTCGGTCACGCGTCACGCTCGATTTTCGCAAACACCGGCAATAATTTTTTCTTGATTTTTCCGGTTTTTGGGGATTTGTCGGAAAAATAAAAAAGTCACATGCGCGACGAATTGAACGAAATGGTACAGTAGTTTCTTTTATTATATTTTGTCGGACTCTCAAGTTTAATAGTTTCTTATTTACAGTATTATAAATAGGGTTCAGGATTGGCGTAGAAAAGGCAGATTAGTACTGTGGACAACACGGCTGTGATATAGGTCTCTCTACGGATATAAAGGATCCGGCTTGACCATACCAGTTGTAGTTCCAAGAACGTCTAAACCTTAAAATCGCATTCAAAGTCTGTTACCTTCGGGTTCAGCACCCTATATTGATTGAACATATTGTGTTATTTGACCTTTGATTGACTTGTTTGTTATTTGAACTTTGCCATTGTGATCTTGTTATTTGACCATTGTTTGATCCATATTGTGTTGACTTGAACCATTGACCCATTGACTGCCTATATCTGAACCCACATCCCCACACACGAACTTTGAACTTACCTACTACCTATATCGCTACAAAGACCTTGAAGGGTTCTGTCCTTTCAACTCGCATACAAAAACTTGCTAGATCGTATACCTATACAGACTCACTTTTGTGGTGTTTGTTTTGGTGTTGTCTAGTCCCACACAGCAGATTACCGTTTTTGGAGCAGAGGGAGGACCCGAGTAATCGGTGTCATAGAAATGATGCCAAAACGGGCCTTGAAGATCAATGCTCGCAAATCGCCGATGAACGCAACCTTACGAGGACCGAGCGTGACCACGCTAAACCTCTGGATCGACATGCCACTGCTGCACCCAGAGGGTCAGTCCTTCCGACCCTACTCACGTTGTTCCCGCAGCCACTTGGCTTTGAAGATCTGACCCCGTCACTTCTGGAGCAGGGAGGAAAATTGAAAGAACCGACGTTGGATTTGGACTGTGGGGTCCGTTTTAAAACAGGGGAGGAGGTTGAAGTAGCGGGAAGAAGGGAAGAGAGAATGAGAAGTGCGAACGATGGCCGTGCGCAACTATCTGGACACTACGAACACGAAGTTCGTAGTAGAACGTTTGTACCCTTAGATAGGGAACAATATATGTATGTATCGAATGGACGGCAACCCGTCCTGTTCCATCAGGAAAAAGTCCCCTAGGCCAAAGACTGTCAAAGTCAACCATGGCTTTAGGGTTAAATTGAGCGTGTGCCATGGCTGATTTTAAGTGCCATGGCCATAAATTGTCAGTCCTGAGACACTCCTGGGACACTCTTGGACACTCCTGAGACACTCCTGGGACACTCCTAGACACTCCTGGGACACTCCTGGGACACTCCTGGGACACTCCTGGGACACTCCTAGACACTCCTGGGGCAGTCTTAGGACTGAAAAATTATAGCTATGGCACTTTAAATCAGCCATGGCACCCCCTCAATTTGACCCTAAAGCCATGGTTGACTTTGACAGTCTTTGGCCTAGGGGACTTTTTCCTGATGAGTCCACACCACACAGTTCCTCCTATTCCGGCTATGCAACAGCTGGATGAGCCCAAGCCCGACAAGCAATGTAAGGTACGCATGTGTACCTTTACTAATCAAGAATCGGCAACTAGTAAAGGCTCGTTGGATGAAGAAGGGGTACCATACCTGGTACCTCCGAATGTGGTAAGCTTACCACATCAGGAAAAGCACCCCTATCCATGGTTACCGAATGGGATCCGTACATATTCCTCAGTGGACCCAGAATGTTGGAACCTCCACTCGAAAGGCCTGAAATGTAAGAACCAGCATCTTGGTGACGAGGTAGACCATTAGGTGAGTGAATAAGTCTGTATATAGGTCGAGAAGTGCTTGTGGAGTGGGTGGTGAGGTCGCGATTCAAGGTGGTAGCTTTTGAACCCTATAAGTGGGATTTCGGCAAGCCTGTGTGGAGCTTTAGATGGGCCGTCCGGTAGTGTAACGACTGCTCTAGAAAGTGAAAGTAGATGCAGTTCGCCAGGGCTGTAGCTGCGTTATTCTTATGATGGCTATGGTTGTAGCTTCTACGGCTCAGAAGAAACAGACATCAACCCCTGCTGCTACTGTTGTTGTTTCTACTGAGTTTCTTCTTTGTACAGTAACAAGGCTGTCTATAACTAAAACTTCCGATAACCCACTTTTTTTCTACTTTCATTTGGAGCCCTAGGTCTCTGGATACAGTTCTCCTAATCCAGACTCTCACCAATCCTTTTCTTCTAAATCGCAAGGCTGACTTTAGCTACTGCTATAGGTGGCTCTGGGGTCTGACTACAAACGTATGCCATAAAGTTCACCACCCTGAACTGACATTAGATAGTTAAAAGAAGAGAAGACCGATCAGCACGTTCGATACCTTTGTATCCTATACTCGAAAGTTTTAGCTCGATCGCGATAACATTATACAGTGAACGCCCCTTGTTATGCTAGTCCTTTTCTTTGTACTGGTACTGTCAAGTCAAGACCTCACGATCGTACTATAACGCGGGTGTCGAAAAAGATATAGTATGTCACAGTCACGGCAAGTTCAGCTACGGAAGCACAGAAACAATTTCTAGATGAGGTTTAAGCTTGGTAGGACATCAAGAGGTAAGTCAGGTTCTAGAGTTCGACATATTTACTGTGGTTGAACTTGCTGAACGTATAAGGTTTATTGGGTATAGTGTATTGGGGATTAATACAGCTACTCTGAGATAGTCTGTCTGTCCCGGTAAGAGTTACTGTGAATGATGCTGATGAATCCATCTTTTCACATGTTTCAAGTGTGTGGAAAAGTAAAAGGATCAGCGTGATGCTGCTAGTGTTTCAAAGAGAGAGGCCTGTAATTGTTACTTTCAGGATGTTAGGTACCTAGTAACTGAGTCTTACATCTTCTTCCCTGTCTGTTATTTGGGTCTCTACCCAACTGACACTGCGGGCTAGGAAAACACATGGAACGAGTTTAGTAGACCTCTCATTCCTCCACATTGCGGAAAACTAAACCCGCTACCCTTCCTTCACCGCCGTCGCTTTAAAAACTCTTTCCTGTTCACGGACATTCATTATTATATAGTATCTCTTAAGAATACTCTAAAACGAGTAGTCACATAGAATAGGTTAGAGGAGTGTGGGTAATATCTCTTGCTCGTAAATGTCGAAGTCTACCTCATCTCATGTCTACCCAAAACTCAGAATTATCAACATTCCACCCGAGAGGCGTGAAGTATAACTGGAGAAAAAACCTTAAGTTAGATTCATTAGAGCAAGCAAGTAGACCCGCTATAAGTCGAGAAGTATTTATAGAGTGGGCGTTGAGACTAGCGGTTTAAAGTGGTAGCTTTTAGACCCCATAACTTGGGGTTGGCGCAAACCCGTGTGGAACTTTAAATGGGTCGTCCGGTTGTGTAATGGCTGCTCTAAAAAGAATGAAAGTAGATGCAACTTGTCTAGACTCTCGTTACTGTACTTGTGACTTTTACGACCTAGAAGTAGACACTAACTCCTGTAGTTTGTTGTATTACCCCTAAATCAAAGAATGATCAGTGTGTTCGATGTTGCTATCTATTTCCACAAGTGAAGCTTAATAAGATTCTTGACATATACTATGACTCTATTCTCCTACTAAATATGCTTCTTGTTACGATAACACTTCCTCTTTGTTACGGTCGTCCGGGATGTAGGCAATAACTAACATTTCAGTTGAACTTGTGTATTTTTTTTGCGTTTTTTTTTTGAGTTTTTTCACTGCAGTAAAACGTTTCACTTTTGTCGTCGTGGATAGCAAAAGTGAAACGTTTTACTGTAGTAGTGAACTCGTGGTACTGGTTAGTGCACTAAAAGTACACTGTATTATAAGATGGAGACACACTGCCAACACACACTGCTACCGGTAGTAGTGTGGAAACGCACTGTTAGTGTTAGCAGTGTGAATAGTAAAAAATTATTTTAAAGCTCAAAAAAGACAAAAAGACAAATATACTGTCAGTTATTTAAAAAAAACACTCGAGCCGTCGAGTACCTGTCAAATAAAGTCGACAGACGAGTTATATCTTGTGGTTTGTTCGTTTTTGTTGCCACTGTATAACTCTATAGTTACCTTTAAGGCTAAAAAAAACACAAAAGACAAGTATACAACCAGTTATTTAAAAAAACACTCGAGTCGTCGAGTACCTATCAAATAAAGTTGACAGACGAGTTATACGTTGTGGTTTGTTCGTTTTGGTTACCACTTTATAACTCTAAAGTTACTTTTAAAGCTAAAACCAGAAAAAAAAAGAGAAAAAACAAGCATACAACCAGTTATTTCAAAAAACACTCAAGTCCTGGAATACTTGTTAGGCAACAGCTAACCTTGAGACGCCCAATAGAAAGCTGAAGGACTTGTTCAAGAGCTACTGATAGTTTAGGATTGCGTCCGAGGTGTCATGACCGGGGCCTGTGTAAACCGTATACATCTTACCAAAAGGGCTGGGTGGCAATCAAGATGAGTACCAGATGGGTGATGGAGATCTTCATGTCTATCATTACCAGCTGGTTACCCACGTCAATAAGGTGAAAGACTATAGGCGGTTTGGACATACGACTGTGGTCTGAAACGACGGTTCAGTTGTCGTTTCTTAAACCTAAACACCCTGTTCTTCGGACGGTCCCATAGTTTCCTTACAGTTTTTAAAAATCATTTAGGGATAGTCAGAGAGATAAGCAAAGTTTGGCAAATACACTTCACTTAGGTATTGAAACAAATATATGGTTAACTTAGATGGTGTCGGACAGGACTCCAGACGCGAAGTAGCGGTACAGCGGTAGACAACTTCTTTGACGGTTTGCGTACCGCTAGACTGTCCAGGGTACTTAGGGTTTTTACTTTCTTCCAACTGATTGTGGTTCAAATGTGTTTATCAATACCGCCCTTAGTCACGAGGGTTCTTCCTCTACCTCATTTAAAGACTAACACTCAACAGGGTTCATTTAGTTCATTTAGTCTTTTTACGATATGGCAGAGGTCCTGGGATACTGGTGGTCACCTAAACTTGACTGGGAGATCTACCCCTGTCCCACATGGAACCGTGGTTCAGTAGTGTTTATCGGTCAATCTCTCACACACACAGTGGACACGGTGGTGGTCGTGGCACAGTTACTTCGATAGGTTTCGATAGGTACCGAGAGGCACCGAGAGGCACCGATAGGCACCCTTAGGCACCCTTAGGCATCGAGAGGCACCCTCAGACACCCGTAGGCGACGCAAGTGGCCCATTAGGTCGCCTCTCAGGTGACCCCTCAGGTGACCCATTAGGTGACCCCTTAAATGTCTCCTTAGGGGGGTCCTCGGGTACATTTGGTATCTAAGATACCTAAGGTACCGAGGGTACCTTCGGATGTCTATGGTGTCTCCTATGGGTACCTAGGGTGACTATAGGTACCTG
>ML179039.1:498418-602773 GCA_004369135.1 Dendrothele bispora CBS 962.96
TAGGAGCCAAAGATTTGTAGACGACATCCCACAGTATCCATGGCATCCATGGTTCCCATGGTTCTCATGTAATCCATGTAATCCATGTAAACCTATGGAATCTTTCAGCATCCATTGGAATATGGTGGACTCTGTCAGGGATCCTAGGATAGGGGGGGTATTTCCTGATGCACCTCCACCTATAAACTACGCATTAAGACCATGGAGGCCTCCCTCTGCCCTCGGAACTACCTTAACCCAAGGTGGTGCAATCAGCTCAAGTTGGCGGCGACCAAGAGAATTCAGGATGCCGGTCCAACACATTGTTGGAGGCTTCGGAGGGGGAGGAGATTCCGAAGGAAGCTCCCATTGGTCAAGCGAGTCGGACCATGCACTACCCCTGGGCCTTTATTTCTTGCACAAAAAAGATAAAGATAAATAATATGTTTGCCATATAAGATCTATTTACTTTCTCAAGCATGGAAAGTATATGTTTGCCACTCAAAATATATTTACTTTGCCACTCAAGATTCTTTAACTTTCTTGTGCCACCAAAACAAAGGTTTGCCACTCAAGAAATTTTAACTTTTTCAAATGACAAAGGAATGGTTTGCCACTCAAGATTCTTTAACTTTCTTGTGGAGAACAAAGGGGTTGCCATGACAACCACAAGAAAGTTAAACAATGTTGAGTGGCAAATCATTCCTTTGTCATTTGAGAAACTTAAACTTTCTTGAGTGGCAAACCTTTGTTTTAGTGGCACAAGAAAGTTAAAGGATCTTGAGTGGCAAAGTAAATATATTCTGAGTGGCAAACATATACTTTTCATGCTTGAGAAAGTAAATAGATCTTATATGACAAACATATTATTTATCTTTATCTTTTTTGTGCAAGAAAGAAAGGCCCAGGGGCAGTGATGGAGGTGGAAATGGAGGTGGGGGTAGACCACCAGGTTGGGGGGATGATGACCCAGGTGACCCAGATCATAACAATGAAGGACGAAGTGATGACCGCCAACCGAGAAGAGGTCGGCATGGGAAAGACAGGTATAATGAACCACGTCGTGGTCCATGTGGGGGAGGACCACCGGGAGGTGACCCTCCGGATGATGGGGAACCGGAAGGTGGTAAATATGGAAACTCCAAAAGGAGTAACCGAAAGGGTTCAAAGAAGAGAAGAGGTGTGACACCGTTCAGTGAGATCCCTGAAGAGGGATCTTCACATTATGACTATGAGTACTTTGAGTACAAAGTCAAGTCGCCGACAAGCTTGAAGAAACCTCTCAAGGAGAAGGTTGTCACGACCTGACCTAAAAGCAATACACCCTTGCCTAACCTAGGCAACCTGTTGGGGAGTGACAGCGATCGTGCGATGGAACCTGACCCTCTAAGCCTCGAGAGTAGTGCGACTAGTCGATATATGCCTATATCAGACTGCGATTCATGCGAATAACGATAGCCACGGATACGAGGAACCAGGAACCTAGTGTTGGCGACTCAGACTACGAGCCTAGAAGCTAGAAGAATGGAACTAGTATGGAAACCAAGGAGAATCGCAAGATAGACAGCCTTCGGAGCTGAGTCGACAACGAGAGTGGTGCGAATAAGCAAGTCGTCGCCTACCAGGAAAGTAGGATCAATAGAACAATGTGTCCTATGACAACTAAGATTGGATTCTAAGGAATCATACTACTATACAAGGTATATATACAATAAAGGAAAGGGGAATACTCCTAGCAGCGATAATGCCTCCCCCTCTCCGCAAGGAGAATACTCCTAATGGCAATAATGCCTCCCCCTCCCCGCAGTCTACAATGTCCGATCATCCCTGTTCCAACTGTCAACCCCTGTGGTTCACCCTGTCTTGGTGCCATAGGTGATAATAGCCCCTAGTCCGCTGTCTGAGAAGTGCGATTAGTGGTGATGTAGTGACTAATCGCACTTCGGAACATGAAGTAACATTTGGGAAGTGCGAATAGTGATGATCTAGTGACTATTCGCACTTCAGAGCAGGAAACGATGTCTGGGAAGTGTGATTAGTGATGATGTAGTGACTAATCGCACTTCGGAATAGGAAATAAGATAACCCCATTGGGTGGTGTGGCTTCTGGAAAGGTGGCGGGCTAGTGAGTTCATGACAAAGGTATTTACCCGGTTCGCGACGTTGATCAAGTGGCGTCTTTTCACAAAGATGCAGGTGATGGGGGATAGTAAGGCTCAGAGGAACCTCATTAACTCTATCCCCAAAATAAAACAGTACAATGGCCAGAACAGTATCATTGTCCTAGACAACTTTCTCCGAGGACTCATCAGACATATGGTAGTCCAAGGTCTAACCGGACCTGAAAAGATAGAGGACTCTGAGGGAACCCTCGTAGTCACAAACGAGGATTCGGGTAGGACCATTCTCATGGCAGGTAATCTCACAGAGGCTGCCCTGGAGTGGTACCAAACATACGCTGAGCACCCGCCTGACAGCTTTGAACGGGGTATGAAGGCGAGCGCCCACAGGAGGACCTTTTTACAGATCTTCCGGGCGCTCTTTGACCGCTTTATAACTGGAGCGGCTCTGAAGGAGATCAATACCTTGTACGACGAGGTAAAGTATACCACATTGGGGGGTGTACGACAATTATTCTCGGACATGAAAATGTACACACAAACAATGCCGGTTCCACCAGATGAATACCGATTCAAGGATAATCTCCTTGAAAAATTACCCCAGTCAATGAGAAGGATATTACTCAATGATGGGCTAGGGCCAAACACTGCAACTATTGATGAAATCATGCAGCGAGCCCTAGCTGTAGAGTCCGGTTGGGAAGCAGAAGCATATTACGATGCAACTGGCTCACAATTAAATGTTTCTGAGTCAGAAACAGATGGAGGAGAGTCTGAGTCTGAAGAGACTCAAGAGGGGGGAGAATCTGGAGGTGCTCAACAACCACACCTACTAACAAGTTGGCTCAAAACTCAGGCTCGTTGACTTCTCAACCCTAATACCTTGTTGTTCAAATACCCAGGCTACACCGATAGGCATTACATCGGTGATGATCAGCCTCTATTCTTAGCCCACTGCACCAATGAGCATTACCTCGGTCCACCACGAAACCTCTGTACCGAGAAGTCTTACCTCTGCTCAAAGCAAATCAAACCCGCTGCACCGATGAAGTATTACCTCGGAGCAACCCAGAGTAATTTGTAATAACAGGTATTATGGCTAACATGCTACCCTGGAAGTCCGAGCCCCTACCTCTACTCCCTTTCCAATCTTGCAGCTCTCCCACTGTTTACTTACTCATTTTGAAACCCTAGTAGGGTTTTGCGGGGGAGGGTGTAACGGATATGAAATCCTTATACATACCACGTGATTGTTACTGTACATCGCAAGCACATGATGTTCGTTTTCTTTAACTTTTATCTTACTTGTCATCGTTACTCGCATCAATCTACTATTTGGCTCACTGAATTGCCGACGAGGCGTGCGGGGACGACGACAGGAAAGTATATTTGTTACAACACACTTAGGTGTAAATGTATATATGTGTAATGTATCCAAGATCATGCTGTTGTCGACCAAATCGGATTTTCTCCAGAAACACAGAGAAGATTGCTCTCTTGCGCAGACTTCCCAAGGAAGTCTTCAGCCACATATCCTCGTGCCATTTAATTTTATCCAAGATCGTGCTATTGTCGACCAAATTTAATTTTCTCCTGAAACACAGAGGATAACATTGCTCTCATGCAGACTTCTCAACGAAGTCTTCAGCCACATATTCTCGTGTTGGATTTTCTCCAGAAACACAGAGGACTGAGATTGGGTATTATCATAGCCTATAGATGTCCTTAATATGAGTAATACTAGATCCATTCCGAACATATGTTTACATGCAGGTACCTGCCAGTTAGATACCAGTTATCTGGTCCAAAGAATTGAGTGGATACCATTTCATTTTGAAACTGAAAAACTGGCTACAGGTCACCCACAGTCTCAATTTGAAGCCTTATGTAGTGCAGTGATAAGATGAAGTGAACAAGCTAAAGATTAATCTATGATGGCCATGGGCTTACAGTCATCCACTGGCGGATGAGGCGGTCAAATTTAAATTGCATGTATAAATCTTGATTTGGACTCATTTCACAGGCTAAATATCTCAAAATGTAATATACATGTAGAACTATGCTAATGAGGTCCCATAGTGAGACTATGATTGGTATAAATTTGAGGATAAAGAAAAGTAAAAAAAGTCGCATAGATCAGCGGAACCAACTGATGAGGCAGTCACATCACGCACGGATCAATGAGTTGTACTTACAGTGGTGAATCTGGTGACACATCAAAATTGACTCAGCAAGCAGGACCCTGACTTTCTGAAAGGGGCAGTGATGTGACTCTCACATATGCTCCCCAAAGGTCTGCAATCTAAAATCTTTTCTATTTCAGACCCCGTTGGTAGATTTCCCCCAATGTTAGTGTTGGGATCCATGTATACCTATACTGTAATCAAGTTTTAGAGGTGTCGCAGTTCTACTTGTATCATTATTTACAAATTTTGGAGCACCTCAGATTTTCTACTCAAGATGCTTTACAGTAATACACAGTTGAAATTTCAAGTCTGGCTTTGGACAGTCTATTCAGAGTACATATTTCTACAAAATGAGTCCTCCCCAGACACATCAGGGCACACCTATTGCCATGCTGGCCTCTTTTACTCATTGGTAGGTGGTACCTCATCACATCGGGATTCATGTGAGTTTGATTGACCCTGACTTGCCTGGCTTTTACCGGCTTTTTTTCAGCTTGAAAAAGTTTAATAGCTTTCAATCAAACTCACATGAATCCCAATGCAGCTGGTTGATGACTGTACATATAATATACATAATATCATAGAAGGCTGTGATGTAGATGTGACAGCAGGTTAATGGTTGGTTAATGGTAAAAAGGATATCATGATGGGCAGATACTAATGTAAGCAAGGGAGAAGCTGATATATGAATGATGTGGGTAACCATCAAGGGAATCAGAGGAGTAATTCATGAGAAATACCACCAAGTTGCACTTGGAAACACACCACAGGTACTTATAACCATGCAGCTCTGAATTCTTCTTTTTTTTTCAACATTACCCCCAGCTTGCTGAGACTAGTGTTTGAAAGGTCCGGTCCTGAACTTTGGTTCGGACTGGACTTTTGTGGACTGAACGACAAGTTCAGTCCAAAGTTCTGAAATTTTCTGAACCGAACTTTTGGTTCAGTTCAGAGTTCAGAATTATTGGAATAATGGTGGACGCACTCGAACGCGTCCGAACTGCATGTGACTGGGATGATGTCATAGCACTTGCAGAGGCTATGACATCATTCTCTTTCTCTTGCCTTCGGACCTCATGAGTCATGCAACCTCCGACCCGAAACGCACTGACGCACGTGTTGAAACCTCTCCAGCCTCGGATGCTATTCCAACATATGCCACACTGATAGTTGTGCTGTCTTTTTTGCCTACTTCTAAGCTTTGCCATATGTGCAAATATATGTATATTTCTCTGATGCGCAGTCTTGTATCACATTTGATATTACTTTTATGCCTCTGCCGTCGATTCTGTGAGCTGGAAAATGCAGAGAATCTCCTTCAGGCCATTCCCGACTCCTTCATAGCACCGTTGCCCAGTTACTCATGTGCTGAGACTGGTCGGAGCGTAAAAATCATGGAAAAAAAGGCCAAGTTTGTTTTAGCCCTGCAGATTTTCATTTTTTGCACATGCTATAGTTCACAGCTCTACTGATGTATGTCAAATACTATACCGACCATCGCTTTCTGCAAAACTATAAATAATGGTAAATTTTCTGTGCTTTTCTCGTTGCAGCCATGTCCAACGAGAACTGCGCAGTTGGTATGGATGGGGAACTTCTTGACACTTCTCAAATCTCTTGGTCATTTGATCCTGATGCCACCATCGTACCTCCTGCCTCTTGGTCCTCTTCTCCAGCTCCATCTGCACCGACAAAAAATGCCTTTGACATTCTTCTCTCCAAAGGACACACCCCAGCTTCCAATATAGCTGGTCAGCGAAGGTCTGCACGGGAACGCCGTCCAACTGAAAAGGTTCTGGAAAATTCAAGGGCAACCACTTCAAGAAGGAAACGCAAAACCTCCTCTGAGGCACCAGGTCACCATGTTGTTTCCCGTCGTAAAATCACTGATACTTCCACTGAACCTATCAATGCTGACGCAGACACAGTTTCTGAATGCGAAACAGAGATTGTTCATGATGTCAGCAGTGATGGTGAAAGTGATAAAGACAGTGATAAAGACGATGTCCAGGTTCTGAGCTACGAAGAAATGAAGGGGCTTGAAGTCAATACAGTATGTATCTTTTTTCTTTCTCGATGGGTCTTTTTGAATCGTAGCTTCTGATTTAGGCTGCTCCTACTATTTTGAAGGGTACCCGTACTCGAGATGTGTATATCATTTTTGAGAAAATTACCGACTATCTGAATCCAGATACAAATGCGATTCAGAGTGGCCATATATGTGGGATATGCCGGTAAGTGCATTAAGTATATTTATTCTTTCTTGTTGACTTGGTGTATTAATCAAAACCAGAAAAAAGAAGATTCCACTCAGAAGCTGCTTCATGACCAGGAGTGTTACTAGTTTGCGGAAGCATATCGCATGGTACGTATTCTCATGATTCTTCTGAAACTTGCTACTTATGATCAGCTTCAGTAACAAAGATCATTTTGCTGTCTACAAGGAGCAGTGTGAAAGGTACAACATTACCATGAATCCAACTGCTGTTCCAGTCGGATCAGATGAACTTTCCAGGTATGTTTAACTGCATTTTCCTTTCCATAAAGACATATTGTTATATTCATGTGATTTACAGACAAACTACACTAGACAGCATAGTCATCCGGCACCCCAACATTGAGTTTAGTGTGGCTGGACTTACAGACTTTTTGATTCAAATGATTGTACTTGAGGACAAGGTTTGTTTATTTACCAGCTCGGGCTTATCACTGACCAAGTCTGTATGTAGGCTATGAGACTTGTCTCGAGGCCATCCTTTCAACGGTTGCTACAATTTTGCCGTCCCTCGCTCAGAGATAAAGACTTTGTCAGCAACAGAACATTGCAGAAGCAAATTCTGAAAAGGTCCGACAATGTATCCCAGTTAATCAAAGAGAGGCTTATGGTGCGTATTTATTCATTCATGCCTTGGAACTCGTCTAAAGTCAAATAATCTCAGTCTGTTCCTGGACGAATCTCACTCACTTTTGATCTTTGGACTTCGGATCCCAGTGATCCATATATCTCCATTACAGGACATTATGTCTGGAGCCCAGCTGATCACCCAACAGAATGGGAACTTAGAAGCGAGCAATTGAGCTTCGCCCCATTCTCAGGTCATCATTCTGGAGCCAATCAGGCAGAAGTTCTTTTGCAGACACTTGCTCAATATGGTATTGGGCACAAAAATGTAGGTGTTACAATACAATTCTTGACTTCATCAGGAAAATCCCCATTTGCGGATTCGGGAAAATTACCCCGGTTTTCGGGTAATTGTGGTTATCTGCGTCATTCCCTCGATTTATTCATTCTTACCTTGGATTACTGTATTTACCATAATTACCCAGTTACTGTTTACTTTTTTCCGCACTATACTTGACTCATTACTTATTGATTGAGCTTATCACTAGTATACAATACTTTGTAGATTCTACTGGAATTAAATCAACTCCACTCTTTTTTTAAATCCTAATCTAACTCTTTTAATCTTGTTGTTGGCTTAAGGATGTTATTACCATACACATCTTTCAAAAATGATCTACGATGTTTTGAATACCTCAGTAATAACTTTCAAAAAATTTGATCATGTTGCTGAGCAACGACATTCAATGGAAAAGTGGGACTTCGAGGAATTTGCGAGAACGAACTTTGTCAGCTGATCACGTGGCTATCATTAAGTTTAGCGACATTTCGCTTATTTACTTATGCTTCGCTGGCAACTCTTACCACCACTTCGTTGGTCCCTCGGACTCCCTCCCTGCCTCAAAAGACCTGTAGAAGACTCCTTTATACACTTATAAGTAAGTCTCCACACTTTTCTTACTCCGATCTATCCTCAGAGACTTCAAAATCAGTGTCTACCCAACCCATTCCAAATCTGAGTCCGAGCCTGCTGCCAATGGAAAGAGGTGAGTTAGGCTCCTCGTTCTTTCTCTCCGGTTCTTTCTCTCTCCTACTCCATCTCACTAACATATTCCACTCATTCCATTCCTTAAAGGTTCAGTCTAGGTTATAGGTATGTGTGTGTCATTCTTTTGCGTTGACACATGCCAATTTTTTTTTGTTCTAGGCTCTCTACGTTAGAAATCGGACACGCATTGCAGTTTTTTGGAGCTTTTGCTGGTGGTTGCTGGGTTAGAGGTCTGTACACACCATCCTTCTATGTGGACTCGTACTGATTTTTGTTCAAGGCTCTATATGACAAAGGTTTCGTAGTATACATAGATAGAGTGAAATAATAGTTGATTCATGTTTCACGTACTTAGTCTAATAAATATATTTTGCTTTACATACACATATTTGAGTGAATGGATAGTGGCAGACAGGTTGAAAAGTCAGTCATATTCCTGGTATTTGACGCTTTTCGAAGGTAATTTTGGCTAATTGAAAAAGGACTAAATAATTCCCGGGTAATCAGAGAAATCCAGCTGTTTAGGAGAAATACCCAGAATTTACGAACATTTCCTCGGATTCTTGGTATTATGCGGTATTCATTGCTAATCCCCAAAAGGGGTTTTTCCTGATGTTGATGTTTACTGATTCAATTTGTAGTTGGGTTTGCTTACAGCTGACAATGCCTCAAACAATGATACAACTGTCCGTAATGTTGGGTTTGGAATCAATACCAGCGATGATGGTGAAATGATTGACTCTAATTCTGAGGATTTCTGGGATGCACACTCGCATCGTCCTAGGTTCGTAGATGCTTGTCATTTATGGTTACACTCAATGCTGAAATCGCCTTTATCAACAGATGCATGGAACATTGTGTACATTTGGGATCAGGGGCATTTATTCAAGGAATCACTCCACCTTCTCGTAGAAATGTCTTAAATAGCACCAGATACAGTAATACACTTCTAATTGTGCATGTCATGATGTCAACACGACAATTGCAAGTGTAGACATAAGTGGCCATGGTGGCTGAGCCCCCAAAAGCCTTAAAAAGCCCCTATCTAAAAATGCCCCCCTGGATCCGAACTGTACCCTACAACTAGTGTTGCCACGGCTCAGCTTGGCTCGGCTTTGGAGCCAAGCTGCCCGAAGCCGGCTTTTTTGACATGGCTTGGTTCCAGAGCCGGCTCAAGCCGTTGGAGCCATGGCTCGCTGATCATTTTTGATACTGCCCAATTCCCCTATGGCTTCGAATTTTTAAGATTGCATATGACTTCGCAAGACTACAGGATCCTCCCCAAGTGATTTCCGGGTGACTAAGAGTACAAGGAAGACTCGTTGACGTTGCCTGGGGAAACCGCCTAAAATGGCATTGGCACCTTTATGACATCACGACAGTCAAAATTCATTGCTCTTGATAGCACTTTCGCTTTTCTCTGCATACACTCATTTCTTGTATGCTGTTAGACATACATAGTATACATAGTATACTCTATCATATGGTATTTATCGATATTTCCAAAATTTGCAGGAAGCCGTGGCTGAGCCATCTCAAGCCAGCTTGGAGCTGGCTCTGAGCAAATGGCTTGGCTCGGCTAGATTTGAGCTTGGCTCGTCGGCTCAGCCAAACTTAGCCGAGCCGTGGCAACACTACCTACAACTAGCTACTTAGGTGGTTAGGGATGTTAGGGTTAGTGTTAGGGTTAGTGTTAGGGTGTTAGAGTTAGGGTTTAGGGTTAGGGAAGGCTCTAAAAGCAATGTTTATCAAGTTGTTTACATTTGTTTACTTTTAGAATCTAAATGGCTCATATTAGCTCCAATGACAAATCTGCCTCTCAAACACTGATCAAACAGGTAATTCCAGTCAAAGATTGTGACCTCACCCCAAAAAGGGTAATATAGCATGATGTAAGCCTGTTTTTATTATTTATTTATTTTTGAAATGGCCCTTACGGCTACACTTGCAATTGTCATGTTGACATTTTGACGTGTACAATTAGATGTGTATTACAGCATCAGCTGTAAATAGAATCCGCAATATTGTGCAGGAGGAGGGGCTCAGTCCAGATGCATTCAAAGTCTCCAACCCTGGCCTAGCTGAGATGTTATTGAAAGACGCATCCAACGAAGAATCTGATGACTCTGATTTAGAGGATGATGGGTTTAGTGCCGGTGATGCTGTTGGTAAAATTTTAGCTCTTGTTAACCAGGTTTGGATATTCACAAACTAATTCAAACTGCCAACGACTTACCAGATTGTTGCATAGATTCGTAAATCTCCTCAGGTACGTGCTTTCTTCAGGACCTGTTGTTTACGAACAGGCTGTCCTCCCCGGGAACTCAAACTCTGGGTTCGCACTCGATGGGCTTCTCTCCATGCTGCTCTTGACCGTATTATAACTCTTGAAAAGGTATGCATAAGTATGTAATGTTGAATTTATTGATATTGATTTTTTTCAGGCAATTAATCGATTTGTTCAAACCGCAGATGATGATGAGCGTGTCGAAAAAATTCATATCTTGACTATCGGCTGAATCACTTTGATTGGGAGAAGCTTAAAATGGTTCATGAGGTTTTATCGGTGCGTACATAGGCAAATGTAGTAGCTATCACACATCGATATCTTTCTCAGTTTCCAGCAAAAGCGACTCAGTCATTCTCAAGTGCTCGTCATCCGACACTTTCCAAAACTATTCCAACACTTGAGTATATACACACAGTCTGGCAAACCATGTCCGAAGACCCAAATTTTTTATCTTTGAAATCTGCGTTGCTAAAGGGAATTGCAAACATTGATAAGTGGTATAATAAAGTCGATGATAGTCCAGCTTATTTCATTACCTTGGGTAAATCATTCACTATTCCCTATCTCATTTCGACTTACACTCATTTGATTCTAGTCTTGGATCCATCCATAAAGCTTGCCTATGTTTCTCAACAATGGCACCCAACATGGGTAACAATAGGGAAAAACGCTCTGTAGAAGGAAGTAAGTAAACTTCTAGGGTCAATTTGTACGAGACTGACATTTTTTGAAAGTTTGACAAGTATTACATTCAACCTCAGGAGACGGAAACTCATGGTGACAATCAATCTATTATTCAAGGTAAATAAATCTTTCATGAATCTGATCGATGCGCATTCAAATTTCATTTTTAGTCGGACATAAGACAGTTGGCTTTGGTCGTGGATGGATGATGGCATCAATCCAGGACCGAGTTCGTGCTGATGCATCAATTAATTCTGATCCACGAGCAGAGCTTCAGCGTTACTTTGAAAGCCCACTTGAACCACTGTCAGAGGATGGATCTGAATTCAATGTTGTGCGTTGGTGGGGTGTAAGTCATCAAATCAATTGATTACTTTTCTATATTTACTGAATTCTCACTAGCGTCATCAGGATACTTATCCTACACTTGCTCGAATGGCACGCGACTATTTAGCAATTCAAGGTTCTGCAACGCCATCGGAACGGGCATTCTCAAGTGCTGGACTCACTGATCAAAAACGCCGTAACCGTTTGAAGCCAAAGCTGTTTTCGGCCCTCCAGATGCTTAAAGCTGCATATCGCAATGGTCACATATCTGCTGATCAGCAAGCGGCAGAACACGTCACTGATTTCATGAAGAGTCTGGATGAGTATTATTTTGGCAAGGGTTCTGCCACTGAAAGTGAGTCTGGGGATGACGATAGGGAATAGGACTACCGTAGTATATGTTATGTCATTTAATAAAAAAGTTTGGACGCGTCCGAACCTTGGTCAAACCTGAACCGAACTTAGGTTCAGTGAACTTGAGGTTCAGTCCAAAGTTCACAGTTTTTATGGACCGAACTCAAAGTCCAGTTCTGCATCCAAAAAAAATGGCCTTGAACCAGACTGAACCGGACTTTTCGAACACTAGCTGAGACTGGTCTACTTTGACTTTCAAGCTCAATAACTACCTAATCAACAATCTATATTGATCTCAGCTAGTGTTGCACGCGACTCGACTCCGCTCTGGCTAGTCGCCGAGTCAAGCCGGTTTTTGAGTCACGACTTGACTCGTGACTCAAGTCAGCAGAGTCATTTGGAGTCGAGTGTGATTTTTGTTGCAAATAGACTGGAATTTCACTGGAATTTCTGAGGGTAAAACATTTCAGTGCTCTTTAAAATATACTTAATGACTTCAAAAAGGTATTTAAAGCTGAAGCAAGTAGATGGAAATGTATTTGGAAAAATTTTCGAGATCGGTATGACCTTGTCATAACCAGATTCTCACGGCCTTCTCATGACCAAACTTCACATTTCAGCCATTGTACAAGGTAAGTGCTTATTTTTATCAACTTCACTCACTGTAGCAACTTGTTACAAGCTATTATACTTACTTGTAGCACTTTTACTACCTCCTTCCTTGAGGAAGCCATTTTCGACCGACTCCAATTGACTTGAGTCGGAGTCGAGTCGATTTAAATGACTTTTTTGCCGAGTCGAGCCGAAGTGAGTCAGAGCCGAGTCCTGACATCACTAATCTCAGCTACTACCAGAGGGATGATATCCATGGTTATTGTAATGTCTGTATGTAGGCTTATCTTGCTGAAGTAATGCCTCACTCAACTTTGAGCACAGCTTGAGTACTTATTATTTGGTCAGTTTCATGCTCTGGCCAAACCAGCAATCACCAATAGCTTATTGAATTGCAGGAGCTTATATTGTGCTCTTTGTTTTTGCAATGTCTGTGCTTCAGCGCTGCAGAGCCAGGAAACAAGGAAACAATCAGCTTCACCTAAATTCATAGAGCTGAGATTTACATAAGGCTGTCTCTAAACCCTCTATCTCCCAACCTCAGGTTTTATGTGACGATGGGCCAAATCACTGTCAGAAGTCTTGACTCTAGGACCTGAACATGTGCCTCTCCGAGTCCCTGATCCTGGGTTGCAAACTGCAGACTCGGAGTCGGATGGAGGCCTATGGAGGCTGATGTTAGCCAATTTTAGCCGGTGTTATCTGGTATTACCCGGCTAATTTAGTGTCGCGTCAAATGTACACCGCTGAGTTACAGTATTATTGTTACTTTTCGAAAACTGAAAAAAGTTCAAAGAGAAGCTGGAGTGCTAAATTATAGATTGTTTCCAAGTAAAGAAAGAAACTGACAAAAAATGGTTTTGCAATCTGAATGTTCTTTGACTGAACGTTGTTATCTACGAACAGTAGTGTCAAGCAATTTATCCAATATGTGAAACAATCAATTTTTCAATAATAAGTACTTTGAATTCAGCACAAGTTTGCTCACAATTACATCTGTACCTTAAAATCTATTGCCAAACATGCCCCTGGCTAGTGCTAACTAGTGCTGCACGTGACTCGACTCGACTCCGACTAGTCGCCGAGTCGAGCCGGTTTTTGAGTGAGTCAAGTCTTCATTTTGACTCGTGACTCAGTTGACTTTCTGTGAATCGACTCCGACTCGAGCCGACTTGAGTCGCTGGCCTCAATTGTATTCAATTTTTTCAGTTTCCGGCTATTTCAGGGCCATTTTCTCACCATGACGAAAAACCATGACGAAAAATTATACAGCATTTGTAGTGACTCTAGTTTTAAGCGACTCCAAGCGACTCGAGTGGGAGTGAGTCGAAAAATAATGACTTGACTCCGAGTCGATGCCGTTTGGAGCCGGAGTCACGTGGAGTGGAGCCGGAGTGAGTCAAAGTCGGAGTCAGGGCAGCACTAGTGCTAACCCATAAACCCACATCTCGACTGTATCAGGTTTTCTACTTGTAGGCCATTGGTTGAAAGCAGTTCATGATTGTTGAGAGGTCCCTCTAGAGCATCTAATTTGACTTCATTAAGGAGGCCAAACGTAAGGCTCCAACCGTAATATCTATTTACTGTATATATACGGTTTTATCTATATATGTTTATGTATTCATATAGGCTCTCTCGGGTGGTGTTATATAGATAGTATGTATACAGTTTATACACTTTATATAGTAGGTAACTAGTGTCCAGTCCACTCGCTGGTCAATGTAGGATCAATGCTTGAACATCCAATTACTATTGTACTTCAACAAAGAACTTGAACAATACCGTGACCTGACAAGTCAAAGCCACCCCCTCCAAGCACTAAAAAGATGAACATGGCCGGAATTTCACTCGTCATAATTCCGCCCCTCGTTCAATCATGTCTGAAGCCGAAAATATTCGCAGTACTGTGCAGCTGCTTTGCACTTTGATCCAGAAACTTCCTTTCTCCGTTCCTCTCGCAACTGAAAATGACCGTATCTCTGAAGTCTTCAAGAAAGTTCCCGAGCCTGAAGATCCAAGTGAACGATGGCAAGTTTTCAATTGTCGAATGGATCTGCTCTTCGGAAATGACGTCCGTGACACTAATGGCCGGCTCACCAACATTCGACGAGGGCCTCTTGGAATGGATTTAGTCCTGGATTATCTCGATCGGTCTGTGCAGTCAGAATTTATTCTGTGGGAGGCTGCCGAGCCAAAATTCGCCCATTTGGTAAAGGAAATTACCCACCTCAAGTGCGTACTGTATATCATTTATTCATTTCCATGCCAACTCATATCTTTTAGCTCGAAGCCTACAGATAAATCAGCTGCTCCAAGTAGTGCTGAGCCAGCTCGTCGTGTAACCCGCCAACAGCATGTCACAGTCGAAGAGGTCCCTGATGAAGATGATCCATCACCGAGGGCATCTCAGGGTCGTAAGAGAGGAGCACCCACTCCCGACTCTGATCCCGAATCAGACTACAACCCCCCAAAGCGTGTACGAGCTGAACCAAAATCTCCGCAAAAGATATTTGATGAGAATGGTGAAGAGTATGTGGAGATAACTGAGAAGGGAGAGCAATTAGTGCGTAATAAATTAGTATTCAATTAAAAGATACTCACAGCTGCTTTTAGAGAAACAAACGCCAGAAAACCAAGAGCGCCGCACCCAAAAAACCACCTGTCAAAACCGTGAAAGCGACCGCCGATAAATCAAAGCCCAAGAAGAGAAGCAAAAAAGTATGTGCTCACTGCTCACTTCTCTAGCCTGATATGAATCTAACTTTACTGTAGGCTCAGGGCACGGCATCTGATCCTGAAGAAATCGACATAGATTCCGGTGACGAATCTGATGGACAGTCTGCATTGCGTCAAGTCCAAGCCCGCGAAGAAGCTGAGCAGTCGAAGGGTGCACGACGTGGACCTGGAAATGCTAGCCTTCAACATTTCTGTGATCCACTTGCCGTCAAAGATAGTGCTAGGCGTCCTTGCTGGGAATTTCGCTGCAAATATTGCAAATCGTGAGACCAGGTATTTTATAGATGATCAGTTCTCACTCACGGTCATTGTAGGGTCTGGACCATTGAACGAGCAGTCGGTATCAATCAGACATTTGATGAAGAAAAGAAGCTCCCAAAATTGAACAATTTGGCGTCCCATTACAACGACTGTAAGAAGAAGCCAGACTCCAATAGCGACAACGAGGAGACTCCGCAACCCACGGCTGAGCGAATGAACTTGAAAAGAAGTGCAGATCTAATGCGAGAGTATCTGAAACACAGAGAGCTCAATCCTGCAGCTACCGTCACAGAAAGAGGTTTTCTCAGACTATTTTTGGCATGGATTCTTGATGAAGATTTACCATGGACAGCAGGGGAAGCACCGAGTCTTCGTCTTCTCTTCAAATATTTGCAGGTTCGGTTTATGCTCCCCTCCGATACAACTGTTCGCAACCAGCTTGCAAAAATCTTTGCAGAGCTCCATGGCAAGGTGGTTAAGGAGTTTTCGGTGCGTGTTTCGAAATTTTACTATGTACAGATACCTAGAATTGATGGTCTGCTCAGAGTGTCAAATCTTGGATTGCATATGCGACAGATACCTGGACTACCAAACAAATGGTGTACACCTTTGCCGGCACAATCGGTTGTTTCATTGATGATGACTGGAACTTGATTGAGAGAGTTGTCGAGTTCAAGCCCCTCGACGATAAGGAGCATGAAGGAGTGTATGCTGGTGTAGCCTTCATTGAAGGTGCCAGAGCACGCGGCGGCTTGGATAAAATAAGTCCCAATTTCCCACATTAACTTGAGTATCTAACTGACGCTGTTCTCTTCTCCACTTTATTTCACTCTCAACCGATAACGCCAGTGTAAATGATGCTAGTCAGGACTGCTGCTCGGTGCCTTCTGGCGCGCTATGGTATCGAGTTTACACCTGATATGCATATTCATTGTATTGCCCATGTCGTCAATCTTGTTGTCCAAGACATTTTATCCGAGTTGAAAGAAGCCGAGAATCCTGATCAGGTTGATTATTTCAATCTTCACCGAGACGCACCATACCACTATGATCCTTCTGAGGACGAAGAGCAGACAGAATTAGAGAAGGAAGAGTTGGGAGACACAGTTGACGAAAGTGAAGAGATGGATGATATGACTGAAGATGTAATAGAAGATTTGAGGGCCAAAAGCCCTCTACAGTGGGTATGAAATCTTTATATCCTTTTTCTACACAGTGACATACCTTGAGACTTCAGCTTCGCTTTATCACCAAGAAAATTGTTTCCTCTCCACAGCGCCGCCGACGCTTTCACAAGATCCGTAAAGAAAAGTACACTGACCCATCCATCTTAGCTAAAATGGTAATATCGGGACGTTGTTACCAGATGGAACTACACACACGCTATGATAAGAAGAGGTCAGCTTCTTCGTGCGGTATGTACCTCAAGATAATGTTTTTTATTTTCTTCTGATTGCTTTATAGGCCATTGACTCATGGACTTTCGAAACACCTGAGCTGCGAGCTCTTGTCTTGACAGATGTCGACTGGCGTCTCCTCGGTGATATTGCTGACATACTTGAGGTGAGCATTTTGAGTCTTGACTATTGGATTCGCATATCATTTTCCATCTATTTTTTTTGCTTAGCCTTTCACGCAAATCACCAAAATCATGTCACATTCTGGTGTCCCCACAATTCCATTCGTACTACCAGCATACAAGCAAATGAAGGAACATCTCGAGAATGTCTCTGAAGACTTCAAGACACCTTTCAATGTGAGGCTGACTGTCGATGCAGGGCTCCGGAAACTTGACAAGTACATGTCCCTTGTCATCCATAACCAGTACTACATCCTTGGAACTGGTAAGATCATTCCCGGATTCATTTGATATTAGCTTTGATCTCATCAAAACAGTGTTACATCCAAGTCTTCGTACCGGCTGGTTCCAAGGCAACAAAAAATACTCGAAAGATCAAGCCGAAACACTATTCCATCATGTCGCTCAAACGTACTTTGATGAGGAAAACAACAAGACCTCATCAGAGTCTCAGCAGACTGGGTCCAGTTCTTCAACTACTGCCGGCCGTGGTGGTTTTCTGGAACAGATGTGCGCATTTTCCCTTCCTGAGACCGGAACTATATTGCAGGACAGAAAGGATGAGTTAGATGAGGAGATTTCAAGATATATCAAGTATGAAGGTGGGAAAGGTGATCTGCTGGACCCGCTCGGGTGGTGGAAGGTATGTTGCACCTTCTATTCTCACCGTTAATTTCTCGGTCCATCTGGAATGACTTTACTTTCAACAGAAAAATGGTATCAAATTCCCGACACTGGAGCGAATGGCACGTGACTTCCTTGCTATTCCGGCTACTAGCGTCTCAGTCGAGCGTCTCTTTTCAAAGTCTAGACATATCTGTACTGATTTACGAAGCTCGCTTAAGGCTGAAACAATCCGGGAGGCTCTTCTGAGCAAGGTGTGGATTAGGAGCGGCCTTCTGGATGTTAACCCGCCTCCTGTCATTCGGAAAAACATGGCTCTAAGACGGAACACGTGGAAATCATATATATAGTAAATAGTTATATACAGTATATAGATAGTATACAACTGTATCCGTATAAATACACCTTAAGCTGTATACATATACATTACGGTTGGAGCCTTACTTGGCCTGATCAAACGTAAACTGTGAATCTGATCACGTGACTCTGCGACTCAGGTCTGCGGTTACATCCGGTTTGATGTAATCTCAGGCTCAAGTAGTCGGTAACAAGGTCTCATAATAAATTCATAGGTTGTCCGATATGCATAGTTGTCAATTGGCCCTTAGTTTTGTTAGACTCGGGTACTTTACTGTAATCCTTGCTGCGAGTTTTGAATAAATTGAATATAAAAGTCCGAGATCAGGTCAATTGAATTCTCATGGTCTAGCCCCAAGTCGTAGTTATGTATCATCATTGTTGCGTCGTTGTTCATTACGTTCAAGAACTTCGAATTTAGACGCCCAAGGGCTAGTATATAAGGCCCATGGTCTTGACAGCGGCATCACTGGACGCTTTTCATCCTACAGTCAATCAATCAACATAGATTCCTTTAACTCGAGCCACCTATCCAGTGTACGCTTTTTTTGCCAAATCTATCTCTGTCGATTTCAATAATGATGTTTATCTTACTTTCTCGATAATCACACATTCAATGCTAATGCGGTGATTTTCTAGACCATGAATGTTGATGACAATTGTTCCCCACCTCTACATCAAGCACCGCCAGACCAATTTTCTTTGAAGAGGCCGACAAACTCTGTAGATATCTCTAGCAAACATTCAATCAAGGACACATTCGTGATTGACCCCACGATTAAAATCCCTAATGATCTGCGTAGTGATCTGATTATGGACCTGGAGAGATCCCAAGGACATGCTCAAAATATCATGTTGGATGCAGACGGAGAAGTTGACATAGAGATACACATTTCGCAAAGCAAGAGCAAAGCCCCAAAGGTCACTGACGACATCGACTCACTGCCGTCACAGTATGCATTGTGGTTTCACGTTACAAGTGACTTAGATAATTCTATAAAGGTGGTAAGCATAGCATTCAAACCAGAACAAGCTAAACAAAAAACTCATATCATCTACCCCAGCATACCTCTTCCTCAAACCCAGCAGGTCCCTATAAACTTTTTGCCTCGAGTTATAAAGGAAATTTTTTCATCTTTGTCCCGCGTTCAAGGGCAGCAGTTGTGACAGTTTTTTGTCACAACTGGCGAGGATGCCCTGTCATTGTGTCGAAAGAGCTCTCAAAGGACTTCAACATGATCACAGAGGGAATAGATCGCATCAAACTAGGCCGTGGCTTTCTACCTGAAGGAAACAAGTACATCATAGGAAGTTGGGATGATGAAAAAAAGGATAACATATGTATTGCTCAAGCACGGCGAGTTTACTTGCAATATGTCGATGAACCCTTTGAGAAACCAGTATTTGGGTTCTGGAAAAAGTTTGCGGAAGGATTGGGGATTGTCCGATACACGGAATCAGACCTAGAAGTAAAAGATTTCGCACCTTTTCACATCAGTTTCTTATCCATTTTTTGGTCTGTTTTCAATTCTATTTTTTCGTTTGCTTGGGCAGTTATTTTTTACTATGGACTCTTTTTACTTACCTGTTTCATAGCAAAAAAACTCTTTGATGTATCTCTAAGACTATGAAGCAATACAATTTAATTTTTAGAGGGTCCCAGGCCAGGAAGCAAAAAAAAAATCATAGAAACTATCATCTTATGAAAACTGGGTCCTGGGCTGCATGTTCAGGCATACAGATATTATAAACTTCAGAAAATTTTCCATGGCCCCTTTCAAGATGAGTAAGATTTTGCCAATGGTCAGAATAGGTGAAGTTCATCGTGCACAAACCAAGTTGAATTCTTCCGATTCGGCTTCGCAATCTCAGACGGGAGATGATGACGGATCAGAGAGTATCAACGGTGGCCCCAGCCCTGAAGATATGTCGAAAGGTTAGGGGAGCAAAGTGGGTATGAGAGCATACTGAAGGAAAGGTTACTATGAAAGGTAACGGCCGAGGCACAGAAAGAGGTCCGCTCACGGCGGTAGAGTACTTAAAAGCTAGTATACAAAGAAAAGTACGTTGAAATATGCAACCCCATTTATTTATGTAATCAAACGAAGTTCGACCTATCTCATGTTCGATCGCTTTCCAGTCACCTATTAAGTATCGACTCTGTGTTGGAGTCGAGTTCAGAATAGAGGCCTGGTCCTTCTCAATTTCAGCAAGTCGGTCTTCAGGCGAGCCTCGGTAAGAACTCGTGGTTGAATTTCTGTATAGTAAGGCACTCACGAATTGAGAGGTAAGAGAGTTCGAGAAAGAGGGCATATAGCACACCTTAGCGGACTCGTAAAATGAAACAGGGTAGAGTCTGACCGACCGAAAGTTAGTTGGAGTAGGCTCGTTCTCACCAGTCGGTCATTTCACAGTCGGTGTAAAATCGGGCGAGGGGAAGTGAAGCATGCGGGTGCTTGGAAATGAGTCCAAGTCTGAATCGGAGAGGGAGGGAACAAGAGCAAGCAAGTTCTGCTTGAACATCCAGTTTGATTTGCGTACTAACTGATAGAATCATATCTCAAGTTGACGATCGAATTCGAAAAGGATCACCGTGAGTACAATGTCCTTAGTTCTAATCCATCCGGCCAGTGATCTTTTTCATAAATATCATCTAGTAGTTCAAACTACATCTTGGAATCGCTGATAGATTCTCCATTTGTTCCGGCGTAGATTTCTGAATACATCATCCTGACGAAAAGCTGAGATGAAATGTTTCCCGCGCCTTGCTGCGTCAACGACGTTTTTCGAGTCCTAATTTCTTACACAAACATTACCATAGTACTTCAACTTCAACTTTCGGACACACTACAGCAATATCGAGTTTACCGTCACCGCTCGCGGCGTACCTGGCCGACAATTCCGAATTCTCATGGTCTACCAGCCTCAAGTCGTGGTTATGTATTATTGTATATCTCTTATCGTTTGCGTCGTCGTTTGGTCGTCGTTCATTACGTTCAAGAGCTTCGAAAAGTTTAGACGCCCAAGGGCCACTATATAAGACCCATGGTCTTGACAGCATCACTTGACGTTCTTCGTCCTACAGTCAATTAGTCAACGTTTCGGGATTCGGAGCCTTAACTAGAACCATTCATCCAGTGTGCGCTTTCTGTCTCTGTCGATTTTAATAACGATGTTTATTTTACTTTTTCGATAATCACACGTTCAATTTGCTAATGCGATGGTTTTCTAGACTATGAACACCGGCGACACTTGCCCCCCACCTCTGTACCAAGCAACACCAGGCCAATTTACTTTGAAAAAGCCAACGAACTCTGTATATATCTGCAGCGATGATCCAATCAAGGATACATACGTGATTGACCCTACTATTCAAGTCCCCGATAATCTGCGTAACCCACAGATTTTAAACTTGGAGAAAGCCCAAGGACACGCTCAAAATGTGATGATATCTACTATAAGAGAAGTTGACGTGGAAATACACATTTCGCAAAGCAAGAATGAAGCAAAGGCTGTCAATGCACTGCTGCCATTGCGGTTTGACATTATATGTGATCTAGATAATTCCATAAAGGTGGTAAGCATAGTTTTCGAATCGTAGCACAGACTAGGCACGAAACTCACTTTTTCTGTCTACTTTCATCGCTCTAGCATGCCCCTTCCTCGGATGCAGCAGGTCCTTATGAACTCTTTGCCTCGAGTCATAAAGGAAATCTTTTCGTATTTGTCCCACGTTCAAGGGCAGCGGTTGTGACAGTTTTTGTTCACACCTGGCGAGGATGCCCTGTCATTGTGTCGAAAGAGCTCTCGAAGGACTTGAACACGATCTCGGAGGGAGCGGGTGACAACGGACCGCATTCCCTACCTAAAGAAAACAAGTATGTCATAGGAAGCTGGGACGATGAGAAAAGGGATAAGATATGGGTTGCTGATGCACGGCGAGTTTACTTGCAATACGTTGATGAAAACTTTGAGAAGCCGGTATTTGGGCTTTGGCAGAGGTTTACTGAAGGATTGGGGGTTGTGCGATACAGTGCATAGTTGTCAACTTTGTCATTTTGCATACTTAATATTGCAAGCTTCGAATGAGAGTCCTCATGATCAGTTAGTCGAAACGACTTGAAACATCGTATGAGCCGGTTTCCGTCAGCTATGGTGGAAGAGCTTGAAATTGCTGCCCCGAACATGCGATTGAAAAGAGATCTAGGAATCTTGGGAGTGAGCGATGTACAGACAGGACGTTAGCCTCTGATTTTAACAATGCAAAACATTACGTGTAATCTCAAATTTCCTTTCTTGTCAACAAGTTCTTTTGCTGTCGGACGGAATGGCTGAGGCTTCTGCGTCCTTCAAGGACATTCCAGAATTATTTGAAGTAAGTTATCAATCTGTATTAAATTGGATATTTGCTTTAACTCTGCTTAGGTTGATCTAGGAGAGTCACTGACTGCCCGGACAGAAGTACTCTGTAAGTCTCACTGCAAGCTGCGCGTCACCATGTCCTCAACAGTAACCATCAGCTACGTTTCGCGAACTTGGGCCTCCGGATCTCTGTCATGTCGTAAAAAGCAACGGAAAGAGTGGGCAAAGAGATGTGTGTCTCGCTCCATTTCGTATTGACTTATAGCTAATGTTCTGTAGGTTGGCTCATATCACTACGTTTCGGGTGTCGACGCTTCATCTTCTGCATCCTTGGCCGCATATATCAACTCCCTCACATATGCCATAGAAGATAATTCGGCGTGGTTTAGTAAATCGTCGGCTTGGAAGGTCAAGAACGGATGTTACTGGTGCGTCGTAGCCAGCTGTTCATATTCATGTTGTTGAGATCTCCCATAGTTGTTTCAATGCTTTTTCACGCGTTGATATTCGAGTCGACGTCAAAATCCCAGGTGGTGTCCATGCGTATGTCATAGATCTACGAGGAGAGAGGTATGTCGCATACAACTTTAGGATATACAACTTTTGGCTAAGAATTCTTCAAGACACGAAGCCACACCAGAACTGTGGCAGGAAACCTATGTTTCTGCTCTTCTACGTGCTATTCTCTACTCGGACGATCCTAATTACTGGTTGGAGGCCTATCGCAAGCTAGATCCTATTACTACACCTGAAGGGGAGATTCGCTTCTTGCAGGCTGCGGAGGCACTATTCATGAAGGGTGCGTAACCTAATGGTATCTTTTAGCTCTCTTTTTTCATATCTCGTTCCAGGTTGGCAAGTTGGTTCGGACCCAGAAATACAAGTCGCTACTATCATCTCCAACCATCTCACAGCTGGGATCATGAAATATTTTGGTGACAGTGGACGGTACCAACAAGCCGCTAATCTTTTCGAAAAGCTCGCAGTGAAGGAGCCCGAAGTTGCCAGTCTGTTAGCCCGAAGTTACATCGGAATGAGTTTGTCTGCCCACTTCTCACGTCGCCCGTGCCGCGCTGACGGTCATCCATCACAGATGAGGAAGTCAAAGCTGTCCAAATCATGTCGTCCTCTATACAAAAAACACCACACTCGTATACTCTTCTCCACGCCCAGTGCGATTTCCTCCGCTCGAAGGGTAGACACGACTGGGCGGTCAAACTGGCGAGGCAGGCTGTCAATTGTGCCCCAAGCGAGTTCGTGACTTGGGAGAAATTGACCGAGTGCTGGATTGATCTGGGCGAGTTCGAGAACGCATTGTTGACTCTCAACTCATGTCCGATGTTTACCTTCAACGGCCGGGACCTACATCGTAATTTGACGCCTGCCAGGGTGCACCTACCCTTTTTGCGTCCTATTGGAGAGATATTACCTGATAGGATTAAAACTGAGGATGATGAGGTGAGTTGAGACTGCTACCGTTGTTAGTTTAATTGCTGTTGACAGTCATCTCTCATAACACAGGCTGATCCGGCTCTTCTTCGTCTACCCGCGCCTGGTCTTCGAGGGACATGGGTTCGTGCTTATGCCCTTCTCGCTCGTCTGGTCTCTCAAATTGGCTGGGACGAGCTTCTCAAGACACGGAGCAACGTCTTCGTTATGGAGGAAGAATATAGGATGCAGAAAGCCCAAACAGAGATGCAATCTACCACTGTTAACACCAATTCTTCTAATCAAACTATCCATGAAGACGGAACTGTCCGCGACTCAATGATATCTGGAGAGACTACGCTGGCAGATCACGGAGATGATGACGATAAGGCATCCACTAGAGGGATGGTATCGCCGCACAGTCCAAGGTCTGGATCTATGGGAGGCGTGAATGGTACTGGCGCTTCTAGTTTGGATGCTCCTCCTATTGGTATACCTATGATCAGGGTCTCATCAGAATCCGATACGGAGTTGGAAGATGGGGAGTCGTCTGTGAAAGAGCTGAACGGTGAGACGAAGGTCAATGGATTTGATGTCGGAGATGATAGGAGTGGATTGGAGAAGCCCGCGACGGCTGCTGCTGGAGAAGAGGAAAAGGACCAGGAACATTCTTCTCAACAGTTGCCAGGATCCGAATCGTTCTCGTTTAGCAATAAGAGGTTGTGTGAAAGATGGTTGGACAATTTGTTCATGGTTTTGTATGAGGTATAGAGTTTGATTTTTTTTCACTACCTGGTGCTTATGCTGACTGGTATTCCCAGGATCTGCGAGTTTGGACTATTTTCCGTGCTGAGGTTGCTCACTTTAAAACCCAGCATGTTGCGTACCGTAAGACGGGGTTGGAATGGGAGATTCTCGGCGAACTTGGAGTGAGGTTGCACCACAAAGAAGAGGCGAAAGAGGTTCGTATTCCACTTATACTGGTTTTGCCGACTCTTTTTTGCTGACCATTGTCCCCCTAGGCGTTTCAACGCTGCCTCGATACACCAAGATACTCTCAAAAGCCTTGGGCGAAACTCATGGAGATTTACGCTGACGAAGGCGACATTCAGAGGAGTATTCAAACGGCAATACGGGTTGCAGCGTACCAGTGGGCGGATTATACGGAGATGACTGTCAGTTTCCATATTACAATTCCAGCTTAGGGGGTATCGACTGACGAATGTTTTCTCGTTTCTGTAGTATCCAACGCAAATAGCACGCGCATTCTTTAAGCTCGGACGGGTCCACGGACATGCAAAAATTCAGTATACCCTGATGAGTATGGGTCTACCAGAACCTATCTTCAAGGTGATGAATAGTTACCTGGAATATGGGAAGACTTTTAAAGTGGAAGGTTATGACTTTTAATTCTTTATGGACTCTTTCAATTCATCTTTTCCTTCTTCTTTCCCGTTTCTGGAAAATGGTTTGTCTACTTAGTTCGAGTCGTTGTTGTTCTGGATGTTTATACCGCGTATGTTTTTCTTGTCGACTCTTCTAGTTCTGTCTGCTCTAGTTGTATACGGTTTTAAAACCTAGTAGCGTATTTCTTTTATGCCAGCAAAAGTACTCTCTACTATCTTTGAATGAAGATCATCCGTTTTTATTACTTTCATCCCGATGTTCTGAAGAGCCGGGCTTCAGGTTGTCAATTAAAAAACTAGTCGTAAGCGACCGGTTCACTGGCCTAACTGGCTACGCGGAACGTCGACGCGTCCTTGGATTCTTGGATCACACCGTCCATAGATCTCATGACCTCACTAATTTGTTTTCGTCTCTTTCGTCGCCTTCCATCCTTCCGGCCTCTCAGGACCACCTTTTCCTTTGCTTCCCCACTATCTACCATGGGAACTCACACTGTCCCGACTAGCGAAAGGCTCGCGAAACTGCGCGAGCTGATGAAGAAAAAGGAGAATGACGTGAACGTCTACGTCGTACCTAGTGAGGATCAACGTACGTGAAGGCTTTCTTCGATAGTTTTCTGTACAAAGTTGTACTGAAAAGGATATTTCTGTTATGTGTGATCTGCGAATTGGACCTTTTTTGTGTTGTAGATGGCAGTGAATATATCGCGGAATGTGATGAGCGACGGGCGTTTATATCTGGTTTTGACGGATCCGCAGGTGAGTTTCTTATTTTCCTTATTATGGCGTATGGATCCTCGATTTTTGATTGACCCTATGAACGCTCTGGATTCGTTGTTTCTTTGAATGTTAGGATGCGCGATTGTCACTCTTGATAAGGCATTGATGTTCACGGATGGGAGATACTTCTTACAAGCTGGACAGCAACTTGACGAGTAAAGACTTCCTCCTTTCTCGGCCGTCTTTTCATGCTGTCCACTGATGCGGTTCTATCACAGCAATTGGACTTTGATGAAGCAAGGACTTCCAGGTGTGTTGTTACACCTATTCTCGGAGATCCAGAAAGCCTGATGGTCTGTAAGATGTACCAACGTGGCAAGAGTACCTGATCAATGCAAGTAGTGACCCTCGCTCATCTATTTTATTTAAGCCGATTTCTTAAATCTTCCTCAAGCACCTCGGACCCTCTTCGCGCATTGGTATAGACGCTACTCTTATCGGAGCTGGTAATTGCTTCAACACGTATGCTTTATTTGAACCCTATTGACAAAACACAATCCCACCCACAGAAAACTCTTCCAATCTATCCAAAAACCTGGAAAAAACCAAGTCCTCTCTCGTCTCTCTCTCCACCAACCTAGTCGACATCGTCTGGGGTTCATCCCGTCCTGCTCGACCCAAGAACCCCATTTTTCATTTGGACGAGAAATATTCAGGAGAATCTCACACGTCCAAACTCACCAGGGTCCGTCAACATTTCGTTAGTCTCGCAGAGAAGGAGAGGGAGAAGGACAAGAACGCAAACGCAAACTTGAACGGACCCAAAGTCTTGGTGTTGACTGCTTTAGACGACATCGCTTGGTTGTTCAACTTGCGTGGATCGGATATCGCTTACAACCCTGTTTTCTTCTCTTACGCCGTCGTTCATCTCGAGGAGGAAGGCAAAGCGATCCTGTTCTTACAACGTGACGGTATCGAGACCGACGTCCTCAACTCGTTGCAAGAGAAACTAGGAGAGGAAGTGGAGATAAGGGATTACGATGGTGTTTGGGAGTACTTGAAGTCTTTGGGTAAAGAGTTGAATTTGACGGAGAAACAAGTGGCTATACCGAACACTGCTAGCTTGGCTGTAGCTGAAGCCATAGGAACGAATCTTACCAACACCATGGCTTCTCCTATCACGTCTTTGAAAGCTATCAAGAACGATGTGGAGACGGAAGGGTTCAGACAATCGCATATCAGGGACGGAGCTGCGTTGGCGAGGTATTTCGCTTGGTTGGAGGAGAGGTTACAGTTGATCGAGGAAGGGAAGGAGAAGGAATTGACGGAATGGGAAGGTGCGGAAAAGTTGGAGGAGTTTAGGAAAGAGCTTGCGTTGTTTAAAGGGTTGAGTTTTGATACGATTTCGTCTACGGGACCGAATGGAGGTAAAAAAAATTTTGTTTACTTGAAGGATTTTCTGGTTTCGGTGCTGAATATGTGTTTTTTTTTTTGCGCTAGCTATTATACATTATTCGCCGGACCCTAAAGACTGTGCGGTTATCAAGCAGAACCAGGTTAAAGTTTTTGTTTTATGGTTCCGTTCTGGACATGACCGAAGATGTTTGATAGATCTACCTTTGTGATTCCGGTGGTATGTCCCTTCCTCATAACATAAAACCCCACCGGGTACCATATCGGTTGTCTTTTTCTAGCACAATTCTTCGACGGTACTACTGACGTGACACGGACTTGGGTGAGTCTATATCACGTCGGAACTACATTGTTAAAGGCTAACATAATAATAATCAAAAAGCATTTCGGTACTCCTACCGACGAAGAGAAACGGGCAGCTACCAGGGTGTTGCAAGGACATATTGCTATCGACACTGCGGTGTTCCCGAATGGTACTACTGGTGAGTCCTAGTCCTGACCCCAGTCCGGAAACCGTGACTGACAAGAGCTTATTGATGGGTTTTGCTCAGGTTATATCATGTAAGAATTCCTCTTGTTGTGTATATTTCGTCAAAAGTTCAGAAACGATATCAATATGAACCGGTTTTGTTAATGCGTGTAATGTAGTGATTCGTGGGCACGAAGGGCTTTATGGAAAGACGGTCTTGGTATGGTTGTTCTGTTTTCTTATAAATGGTTCAGTTGACTGACTAACTTGCTAAAATGATAGATTTCCGGTCAGTTACAAGCTTTTTGCGAATACCAAAAGATCTTCTCTAATTTCCTTTCTCGATTAGACATGGTACTGGACACGGTGTAGGTCACTTCCTCAACGTTCATGAAGGACCTCACGGAATCGGCACTCGCATTGGTATGGTTCCCCTTCATCCATAGTGCTCCTTACGGATATCTGACGCTTTCCCCCTTCCCTGTGTGATTTAATTCTAGCGTGTAACGAAACGCCTCTCAAGAAAGGAATGACTGTCTCTAACGAACCGGGATACTACGCTGATGGCAAGTTCGGAATTAGGATAGAGAACGTGGTCATAGTGAAGGAGGTTCAGACGCCAAATAATTTTGGGGATAAAGGTTACTTGGGATTTGAGAGGCTTACTATGTGGGTGTTTTTCTCGTTGCAGTGTTGCCAGTTCCACGACTGTTGGATTAATGTTTTTTCTTGCACTTTTTTCCTTTTTTTATGGGTAGGTGTCCGATCCAGACAAAGCTGTTGGACCAAAAGCTTTTAGCTCTCGATGGTGAGAAATACCATATACTTTTGGTTCAGAATACATTTTTCGTTACTCATGACTACGTACTACTTCTAGAGGTGAAATGGCTCAATGACTACCATGCTGAGGTATGGCAGAAAGTGTCACCGTTGTTGAAGAATGACGAGAGGGCTTTGAAATGGTTGGAAAAGGAGTGCAAGGCTATCTAAACCTTTTTAGACATACATGTATGACGAGGGAGTTTATATACAGGTCGTCGAGATAACCACACTATACCTACTATGGTGGTGCTTGGAGTCAGAATACAATGTATAATTAGGACTAACTGATTCCCAGAGGAATTGATATGTATATTGAGTTCTCTTCCTGTTTCCTTGGAAGTGCACGGCCGTCAAAACTTGTATCTCACTGCCAGTGATGCTGGCGTTTATACCGTCCTAGTCTATTCTTGGGTCAAAATCGACTTCTGCGCAGAGTCTCGACCGTCTGATATACGAAATCGAAATTATATAACCCGCCCGCAAAGGTTCCGCCATGGCTTCAATTTCTCGGACACGCGTTAACTGGCCAGACGTCGAGCGTTCCGTCGTCCTCCTTTCCTTCCTTCTTCCTACTATCCTTCTTTACACCTTCTACTAACACCACATGTCCTCCCAACCTTTCCTTCATAACCCAACTTTCTGCTACGTCTTCGCCTCTCAACCCGGTGGACAGGGTTGTACGAAAAAAGACTGTAAATTACGCCACGACGTTCTCAAATGCCTTTGCGGTCTCGTTCTTCCCATATCCGACTATGCGAGCCATTCCGGAGGGAAGAGACATCAGGATGCGATGAATGGAAAACCCTTGAGGCCGCGTACGACGTCTAATAGAATTGGTCCCGGTTCCAAAAGGGCTCACTCTAGAGGTCTCCCCACGAGGCAACAGCAACAGCAGGCATCGGCAAATTTATACTTCTCGTCTGACGGTCAATCTGTGAAGATACCTTGGGACGAAGACGAGGACGACGGTCGTGACCTTGAATGGCCTACCATCACTTCCTCAAAACAGATGAAGTCAATCCCAATGCCCACATCGATGCGATGCCCGAAATGCAGCAGAGAGGTTCCCACTGCGCAATACAAGGACCATGTAGAGAGCCACGAAACGAAACAGAGGCTCGCGGTTGCTCGAGAAGAAGCTGAACGCGATAAATTCGGTATCAAGGTGGAAGGCAAGGAAGGTGTCGATTTCGGTGTTGTAGAGGAAGGGGAAGAACCCATGATCAGGTTGGAAATCACTCGGGAGTGCGAACATCCTCCTCCACCGCTCGTTCTTTCGAAATGTAGAATGCTTTCTTCGACGAGAAAGGATTCATATGGGGAAAGGTGAGTTTTAAAAAGCAATTCCCCCTCGGGATTCAGGGTAACAAAAAAAAAACCTTGTGCATCTAGATTCTCAGCTGCTCTCATCGGATCCCAATGGGTCAACCCAGGCCGTCCTCGAGTTCTCGTCGTCACTTTCCATCCTTCATACGCAGGACGATACGAGGACGTCATCGAGCTCGTGTTTTGGGACAGAAAACTTCGACAGCGTTTCGTCATTCATCGTCGGGTATCTGCCATCGTCGGCGATAAAGAAGATCACGATCTGCTGAAACCCAAATCCCCTTACGTCCGTCGACGTAGAAGGACTCCACTTCAGATTGACGGACCTGTCAAGAAGAGTCTACGACCTACCGCGTGGACGAAGACTGAGTGGAAGACCAGATTGGATAAATATGATGTCCCCACACAGGTGACAGATGTCCTCTATAAGAGAGGTATCCACTCGAGGAGAGAAGCTCTCGAGCGTGTCAAGGGACTTATTCCAAGTTATTTTACTGTGTCGAGTTATGGTAAACGTTTCCAGCTCATGCTTTATCTCGAGGAAGAGCAAATGAAGTGCGTCTTTATTTTTTCATTCATTTTTTCCTTATGTTTGGGAATGTGAAACTAAAACAAGATATACCCCAATATTAGACAGGACCTGGATGCTTATGCTATGGAGGATGCTCAACTTAAGTCAAAATATCCTAGCTACGAGTAAGTCGTTCACTGAGAACTTTTACTCATACCAAAGCACACCAACCTGATTTATCCATCAGGCTCGAAGTCGAAGGTTTGTCTGAAGGGAGACCTTCAGTTCTGGTCGGCGACTTTATCCTCGTTCGTCACACTCATTCTACCGAAAAAACCTGGTATCAAGGTGATGCACCGAATCTGCTTAAGCAAATATAATCTTTCCTAACGTCGCCGTTTTCGCCTTTCCCTTTTTGGGTATACAGGTAGAGTCCACCGAGTCGACGAGACCAAAGTCAGGCTCCGCTTCGGCGACGAGTTCAGTACATACAAAGGAACCTCCTTCAACGTCCGTTTCGTCCTGAACCGTCTCCCATTGAGACGAATGCACGACGCCGTCACTAACAAATACGACCCTATGCGTTTCTTATTCCCCGGACCTGAACACGTCAGTAACATGCGCAGAGTCACTCGGAGACAAATGGACGACATCGTGCCGATCAACAGATTGGTAGGGAGCGACCCGGAACAGCTAGAGACGGTCGCTGCGATTGTAAATATGCCTTCTGGGAGTCCACCGTTTGTCGTGTTTGGCCCGTGAGTTTCCTTCGAGTTTCTTTACTTTTTTCCTAATTCATTTTGACATTAATCTGGGCGCAAATTGACTCGTTTTTCCCTCTCTTTCCCCCCCCTCTTCATGTTTTTCTAACAGTCCAGGAACAGGTAAAACAGTGACTCTTGTCGAAGTCATTCGTCAACTTCTCGCTCTCGACTCAAACATCCGCATTCTCGCATGCACACCTAGCAACTCCGCCGCAGACATCATCACTCAACGTCTTTCCGTCCTTGGTCCTTCTCAACTCTTCCGGCTCAATTCTCTCTCTAGAAAACTCACCGAGCTACCCGAGGGCTTAAAAAAGTTCTGTCTCATCAACGGAAATGAAGTCTTCGCGATGCCCACTCTAGATGACCTCTTGAAATACCGCGTCATCGTTTCCACATGTGCCTCCGCTGGCGTCCCGTCTAGTTTAGGTGTCCCTCGAGGTTTTTATAGTCACATATTCGTGGACGAAGCTGGACAAGCTACGGAACCTGCTGTGATGATCCCTATCAAGACCTTGGCTGATGAGAAGACGAACGTGGTTTTGGCTGGGGATATTAAACAGCTCGGACCGGTCGTTCATTCGGCTTTGGCTTCGAGTTTGGGGTTGAGGATGAGTTATTTGGAGAGGATTATGAATAGGGAAATTTATGATTTGGGAAAAGGTGTCAAGTATGGTGGGAAGGGTGTGACGTGAGTGTCCTTGAGCTTTCCTTTGCTTTTTCTGGGATCACCTACCCAACCAACTCTTTTTCTTTCTTTTTTTTTCAACAGAATCGTCAAACTCGTTAAAAACTTTAGAACACATGAAGCTATTCTTCGTTTCTCAAACGAGAGATTCTACAACAACGAGCTGCAATACTGCGCGGACCCCGCGCTCACTCACGGTTTGGAAAACTCGAGCGAGCTTCCTACTAAACGGTTCCCTTTGATCTTCCACGGGATCGTCGGGAAGGATTTGCGCGAGGAAACGTCCCCCTCGTTCTTCAACATCGAAGAAGCGACTCTCGTGAAGAAATATTGTTCTTCGTTGATTGGGGAAAGGAAGAAAGGTGGTGTTCGTGAGTACTAGCGCCTGTTCCTGGCTGCTACATTAACTCTGACTGACTGTTGTTCCTCGTCCACGCGCCTTCGTTCATGATCAGGTCCCGATGATATCGGTATCATCACTCCATACCATGCACAACGAATGAAGATCCTCAATCTGTTGTATCGAGATCCTAAACTCAGAGACATCAGAGTAGGCAGTGTCGAGGAATTCCAGGGGCAGGTATGTAAATCAAAAAAAAAATCCGTTTATTTCCAGGGGGGCTGATCATTCCCAAACCGCGATAATGATATACAGGAACGGAAAGTGATCATCATCTCAACCGTACGTAGTAGTACGGAATTCATTCACGCGGATATCACGCGTACTTTGGGCTTTGTCGCTAGCCCTCATCGTTTTAACGGTGAGTTCCAGACACTACACTCGGTGTCTCTTTTTCTTTGCTCAAGTCCCCTGATTGATGTACTTTTTATCTCGCAGTGGCGATAACCAGAGCCCAAGCATTGCTTGTCGTCATCGGTAACCCCATGGTCCTTTCTCTGGACCCTCTCTGGCGATCCTTCCTTAGCTACATCCACAACAACGGTGGATGGCGCGGAGTAACCATCTCCTGGGACCCGAAAGCATCCCTAGATGAAGAAATCGACGCTTATGATGAACAGATGAGGCGACAGGCGGTTGGAGAAGCGGAAGAGGAAATGACGAGATTGAAAGCCTTGATTACTAGGAAGAACGAGGAGATTGAAGACGGTTGGGAATTGGATCTGTCTGATGAGGACGAAGATGACGGACCCGGTTTTGGTTTTGGTGAAGGGAGGGTGTTCAGAGAGGATGACTGAAACGTTTTAGATTCGTCAATTCTCTCTAAGCTTCTCGCGCCAGGTGTATGAAGGAGGGGAGCCTGATCTTTTGAATGCTATGTGTATGAATCTTGATCTATGACAATATAACCTGTATATGTGTAGAGCTATCGAAAATATATGTTGTACATGCTTCGCTTTATTTCGGCTAGGATTGGTCTCATTATGCCTCAAGGAAATTTGGTATCAAAGCCTATAATTTTCGTAAATGTTACTACCATTGGAACAGACTACTTATGTACAGATGGATGATTAAAGGTATGTACTAGATATAAACCTGCAGTAGCTAGTTGGATTATGTCGCGAGTTAACGTTTACTCCCAAGGCGTAGAATAGGAATCACGAGTAAAAAAGAACACAAGTAATGAGCTGAACAACGAGGAACCCAAAAAAAGAAAGGAATGCATGAGGGAGCAATTAGTAGAAAATGCTAATGTGATACATGATGAAAGAGAACAATTGTCAACGTATAAGAAAATGCATTGAAAAAATTGTTGGCAGAAAAATTGTAATTGTACGTAGATGTTGTGCCGAAGGCAACTTTCAGTCAGATTACGCATATGTAAATGCAAACAGAAAAGGGAAAAAAAGAAAAACATGAAGCTCTATGTATGCATTCGGAAACAAGGAATACAAGGATCATATATCTAGACAAGACAGTAAAAGACGTAGACATTTCCCCCACGACATGGGACAACAGAACGCGATACCGTCAACTCGCAATAGCAAGATGTCAAGGTGTCATTGATCAACAGGTCCAGAAGTCATGAGGTTTGACTATACGATCAAAGCGGTCGAGATGACTGGTTCAAAAAAGTGCAGTTTGGTGGGGTCGGGGGCAGCTCTGCTCTATTCTTGGGACCCGAGGAGACACGAAGTAACTTCATATGACTCGTATGTAATTGATGGCCGCAAGTGGGAAACAAAACCCCCTCGGTGTCCAAAGAAGTGGATGGGAATTATAGATAGATGGGAATGAAAGCCATATAGATGCCACATACATGATGAACAGGACAGATCATCAGGAAAGAAATCCGATCGGAAAGGGGACGGAGGGAGGAGTGGGGAGTGGAGCGTGCATCGTGGATTTTAGGATATGCAGGTGTGCAGGCAACCACTGAAGCTATTGATTGCGGGGGGACAAGGTCATCCATGGTGCACCGTGGAGACGAAGGAAGCGAGCGGATGAATAGATGTGGGCTGAGTGATGCTGTAAAGGCAGGGAATGGAGTGATGGTCGACGATAAGGCAAGATTTCACTTCCATCCAGGTGGGGGGGTGGGGCACATGGATCAAACACATGCTAAGGCGCGCATGAATCGAGCTAATGCAACCCTTGCCATGCTCGCATCGAAATTTTCAATCAATTTTGCACTCGCAAGGGCAAATAGGTGTCCGTCTCGCCTGTTCATATCGCCAAGTTGCCCCTATCTCAGCATAGCAAACGCCATATTTCTTGCAGAGCCCGTCACCATTGTACAAATACAAATACAATTTCGTTGCTGCGCATTCCCACGGCGTTTTTACGCCAGGACCGAGCATGAAGGGACTTTACATTAGCTTGGATTGCTTTAGGTGTTGCCGTATGACCATGTCACGAACTACGAGGGGGGAAACGTAAGTAAAGTGACGCCAAGGAAAGCAGGGTAGATAAGTGTTGGCAACAAATCGGGGGGTATACGAAAGACAGGGCAAACAGGGCAAGGGAAGACGAAGATACAAAGGAAAATCAAGGCTTTAAGAAATGAACTGAAGCAGAAGCAGTAAAGTAAAAATCCGTAAAAATTCTACTCACCACTAGCAATGATCCCAGCAGTTGTTGCGGTGTCCTAGAAAGCAAGAAGGGCGATGCATCAGCAAGAGAAAAATAACGGCGAGGACTAAATCAAGGAATAATCCCGGATACTCAAGACAGGAAAAGGACACATCGAAGAAACCTCATTTCGACTTCCAAGATCCACCTCCAATAAGGGCTAGCAGCGAGCTACGAGTAGTCCAGAAGGGGACTTCGTATTGACCCAGGAATGGTTCTGACCTCCGACCTTCTCTTACTTTTCCCAGCTTGGACCAGTCAAACAAGACAGGCCTCGGTATCCTCGGTGCCAACCCTGTCAATTAGGCATCTATTTCCAGCATGGTACTCCCCCAATCATTTCTCGGTATCGCAAAAACCACCAATCCATCCATCCAATTTACGCCGTCAGCCTTCTAGACTTCCATTTCCAACTTTAACTTCCCATCTCGACAACCCATCCGGAACCGCACGAGTCAAGCCCAACTGATAGCGCCCCCCCCCCTTCCCCAAAAAAAAGAAAAGAAAAAACGATGGATTGCGGTTAACATCAACTCACCGTTACAGATGTACAAAACGCGTAAAACTTTCTCGGATTGGGGGAATATTCCCTGTGTATGGCGCTAAATTTACCTCGGAGGTCTATATGAAAAGAGACAAAGAAAAGATAGAACAGAGAGCAGTCAACAACGATTCCCAAAAGTGAACGGACGGACAAGAACTTAAGAAGGGGGGGCAAACAATACTAACATTTGCTAACGTTCTCCATGTCATTTGGTCTATCGCCATAAGTTCGGACATATCGCGACAGTCTGCGGGGGTGGGGTGAGGTAGATCTTTAGCATAGAGTTTCGAGAAAGACAGCAGGAATGACATGGAAGAAAACCCACTTGATTCCAGACTTCAATTTAGCTTCTAGTATATCGCATTTGTTCAAGAAAAGCACTAGATCGACGTTGGCTAACAGCTTATTCGAACAAACGGATTTCCAGAGCAATACAGAATCCTCCTGTGCGTGTCGAGTGTCAACAACATAATTCAGGCCAGGGTAAGCCAAGGTCAAGGTTTTGAAAACTCACCAGGCGGTTGACGCTGCGGTCTTCGGTTAAAACTTGGTCAAATGCAGAAATTGGCGCAAGGAATATTATCGCGTCGACTGTAGAAATATGGGCGATGCGGGCGTGAAATTAGTGTAAAACAATTGGACCCGTACATGGCAAAGAAGCCTCACCATCATCAAAGAACGGAACCCAGGTTTCTTCCCAATTTATTGTCAATTGACATATTCACTGGTCAAAATGCAAACAATCACTTACGACGCTAAAAAGGATTCAAAGAGTGAGATAGCTGTATTCACGATTCAATGGAAAGAAGCACACCTGACTCCTGCTTCCACCGACGTCAACAATCCTCCAGTCTGTTCCCGTTTCGCGTCCGGTAGATACTTCCATTTCGAATCTATATTCCGCGACTCCGACAGTCTTCAGACGCGCTTTCAAGACATCATCTAGAACCAGAAAAACAATACAGAATGTCAGCGATTGAGAACTCTAACACGTCTCACACGAAACCCAAATACCGACCGTCGGTGGGCATATACTTTAGCGAAGTCACACGTTCCAAGTCGTTGAGAAAGCTGATCGCACAGCATAATTGAAAACATCGAAACCAGAGCGGAAAGAAAGAGACACGAAACATATACTGAGTGATAAGTTCATGAGAACGAGAGAAAAAAGGATAAACATACAATCCAGGATATTCCTCTAACCGAATTTTCCTTCTGTGGAGCAGACTTCGCACTCCAGAATCAGCCCAAAGTTGCATCATGTCCATTCGACACGAGTTGAGGACCTCTTGCGGCTCGTCCGCAGTCTCTGACCCCAAGTTGCCAGCGCTCAGCGGACGGACGTTACCTGACTGATCACTGTCTTCTCGGCTAATGCTAGTAGCCGCGCTGGGATAATGCACTCGCGCACGGGCCAGCGCACCTTTCCACGTCGTCCCTGGGCGTACAAATACCTCTTGGTTTCGGTATGCGTTACCGGACGTGGAATTGTGACTGAACCCATTGTTTTGGGACTGCCCCGGAAGTTGAGTGGCTTCATCTTCGTTGGGAGGCACAAGTTTAGCAACCAGTAGCGCTTCGATGTGTCGTAGAGGTAGAAGACGCATTTTGAGTGCTTCCAAAGAAGCAAGGTTGTTGAGCAAAGACGTGCTTTGTCCATACATTTCTAGCGAGTCAGAATCTGGGTCAGACTCGGGGCTTATGTGCCCGTTATGGTGCCCGTTAGATCCGTTCATGAAATATTCGTCATACATTGAATTGTCTGTCGAAGTGGAAGCGATGGGGTTTGCGTTGGATGCTCGTCGATGTTTCCGTGCATTGTCGGAGAGATTGCGATAATGTGACTTTGGAGAGACGTGAGGTGAAATTTGAGGAGAGCTAGGATGCTCTAGGGCCTCGAGGATAATGCGTATCGACCGTACAATGTTGAGTTGGATGATCGCGCGCCAAAGAACCCGTTCCTCACGAAACGCAGTTGGAGTATACAGCCTTTGAAACTCTGCACAACAACAAGATAAGAAATGCACGGCAAGAGACGGTCCGGAGACGTAGACTCACGCCGTAGAGTAGTAGATTTACCTGGAGGTGAAAGTGGGGGTCAACAGAACACATCCGGCTGGCAAACGGAAGCGACGTACCCGACTCGCTCTGTCCGAGCAGTAGCAGCCTGACTATCCGTTTCTTCTTCCTTGCCTGACGCTCTGCTTTGATATTGGCATCAATAGCCAAGCTGATCTGCCTTGCCTGCTCCTCTTTCTGTACCCGCAAGGCGAATGCTTCTGGAGACTCGTTTGGTGGAGGTTTGAGGATTTCATCGAAGGGATCGTCAGATGCCATTGAATGAGCCTGCGAGGTACCAGGCATGATGGTAGTTCAGGAGCAAGAGTTGTGAGAATCCGGAGAGACCAGGCACCTCTGTACTTTCCAAACCCTAACCCGAGTACTTACTACCTTCTTCAGGTACCATCACGAAGTAAAGCTACTTTAACGGGTATCCGTCCCATCGAAGGAAGCATAGGCGCGCTATGTGCTGTTATGTACGTCTGTCCATTCGTTCCTTTTTCTTTTTTTGATTCTGTTATTATTATTATTTTTTTTGCAGATTTCTCACTGGCCTTGCCTAGACAGCTCATCCTGAACTAAGCAATACGTACTCGAGACAATCTTGGAATACCCCGTGCTCAATCGCATGTATTCAGAGCTTCATTGTTGACCAGGACACAGGATCCGGATGAATTTGAACTGGGACGCGAAAACGCTCATGGAGCATCAACCGTTTCACACTGTCCTACAAATCTCGGAAATCCCAGTGGTGGTCGACACGTTCCCAAAATCCATTGGGTTCAATTGTTGACTGCGCATCTTAATAACTACATAAACGCAAAGTCGCTTATAGCGGAGATACTCATTTTCGAACCCTTATTCGTGCTTTACGCTATGTAATTGGGTTTAGTCTTCAAATTCTTTCAAAACCACCATGCTTCATAGGTAGGTTACCCCTGCCAATGCTAGATGGACATGTGCCATTTCAACAATGTCAAGGCCCTCCCGGACCAGCTTCGGTTTGTCCCTGGATACTGACTGATCTATTCTGTCCAAAAGGTTGCTATTCTTGTCCCTTTCCTAGGGTTTGCTTCATAATCACATCAATTTCCACACTCTTATCAGCTGTATAGATGAAGGAACCAAAACAAGAATCCCGAGTCTACTCTCTCCTATGTCATACCCTAATAAGGGCATACTCGCCTAAGGCACACTGCTTCGGGACTGAATTACCTTTCCTCCCCCTAAGTCCTCTCTCCGTGCACACTGTGTCCAAGGCATACTTCTCCGACATGACAGAGGGGTATGACATAGGAGGGAGTTGTCTGTAGTAAACTCACATATTTGAGGTGCAATAGGCCATCATAGTGCTGTATCTAAATTCCTATCGATTGTAGAAACTTCACCAAGCCTCTGCAAACTACTCACGAACTCTCACAGTGATCTCGAACGTTCATCATCTTCAATCGGACCCGTTGGATCCACTTGGAAGGAGCTACCCGAAACTCAAAAACGAATCCAAGAAATCAAAAAAGGCCTCGAGGCAGAAAAATGTTTTTCTTCACTTCCAGAACATCCCCAAGTTCTTACTTACAAAAAAATCCCACCACATTCTATCCACCAGGTGTTGTCCATTATCACCATAACAACAACCTTGAATCAGTAAAACCATGAGTACTGTCTGTCGTTCCTGGGCCAAGCGTCGAAACCGTCAACCCGTCAATCAAATCAACTACCATATCATTCTCACCGGTAGCATGTCCTCGAGGGCATTCTATGGACCATCATCATGCGAGCCAATTACGTTTCCTGCGTATATGAATAGAAGAACTATCGTACAGCTTTGACTCACACAGGCGGCACCAACCCCACGGCCCTCGCTCTCATCATTTCATGGCATGAGGAGAGGGCCTGATTTGCATGCACCGCGTCACGGATATCAATCGCTGGTACATCAATGATGTACCTAACTGCTGTTGTAAAATCCTCGTGTATGCAACCCAGAAATACCTTGAACGACAAACACATCGAAAAGTATTTTACACGTTCTTCAGCTACTTTAGCCCGAATGTCTCGAAATATTCCAATCTTTGATACCCGGTCCTCAAGGCATATCGTTTTCATTTTCTCGTCAGAAGTTCTGATACATACATACTGATTATCAAGTGCAAAAAAGAACTGCGCATGCACACTGGGCCCAGGGATATCGGATAGGAGGTGGCTATGCCGCAAAGTGGTAGAGCGTTCTGCACAAAGATCACCCCTTACCTTAAAGGCAAATCAAGCCAGGCCCTAAAAAATCTCTTGTCCTTTTTACGTACCTCTTATCTGCGAGTGACATCTTTTAGCTAACACCTTCACTATTCAGATTCTTTAACGACCAGTGATCAATGGAGTTGGGGTTTACGTGAAACTTCCCCAAGTTGTGTCAGCTCAAAAGACACGAAAAGGGCGCAACACCGATTACGCGCTGGAAACTTTGAACTTGAAAAGAGAAAACAGACATCATGTGTCCACTCCCATGGTTGATTCAATGATTGCACTCAGATAGATAGATACATGCATCCATCCTTGCCAGGGCGAGTCGCAATATACTTCCGACGGAGCTTGACCACCCAGTTGTCTCGATCGCGGCTATCCATATATCTCTGTCTCGGGACTCGAGCTGTTCAAACAATTGATAAACGGCCCTCCTTTGACAGGTGCCTTGAGCCAATAGTGTTAATCGATCCAGGCATTGAAATGTCGGTGAGTTAAGAAACAGTTTTTGAATCCGATCCGTACCTTATCGGTACCGCACACGGGAGCTTTACAATGGTTCGTAAAGCCACCTCGTGAGTGGTATGAGGGAAAATTCCAAGTTACGGTAAGCCAAAGAGAGTCTTACATACAGTTTAGGGTAATAGGTATGTACGTATACTTACGATAACCCACACTGGAGCCTTCACTCATCCTTACTTGGCTTTATCCCTGGAACCCAAGAGGCAGTTACTTACGTTGTCGAACTCGGTAGGCCTCGGGAGAACCAGGGTTTAAATTGTGGTGTATGTTTGGGTATAACCCCCCTGGGACCTGATTTCCATTAGAATTATCAACAAGCCTCGGGGTCTGGAGGTAATTTGAAGAGGCTTAGACCTGCTTAGACACTACGTACTTATCCCCTGGGGCCTGGTTTCCATTAAAATTCCCAACAAGCCTTGAAGTTTGGGTATAATTTGAAAGGAGCGCTTGGATACTACGTACCACCCCTCTGGCGCCTGATTCGATTAGAATTCTTGAGGACCTCGAACTTGGACTGGATTAGGATGGGTACCCAACCCAACTAATTATCTTGATAGACGATATTATGCTAGGGTTTCGTTGCGCATACAGGAGCTAATTATTGAGCCTTAATGACATTCGTATTCAATGTATATTATGGCATACTCTGAAGTTTGTAATATCGAGAAGACGACAACCTTACTGAGTTGAACGTCATTGAAAATTTCGAGCGTATATATGTTTAAGTTCACGTCAGGTACAGTCGTCTTTATACAATTGTCAAAGTGAAGCCTAGGCCGTGTTAACTCAGGCAGTCGTCTGAATTCATTGTATACTTTACTGCTTCTAGAGAGCTCTAATACTTATCATAGGGGATATGACCGAGGTGTCAAGATAACTACTTATCTTTTAATCCTCATATATCTGTATTAACATCGATAACGGCCTGGCTTGGGTTCAAAGAAATAAGAGAAAAATAACTACATGAAAACCCTGACCAATCCTAATCGAATACCCTGCAATCAAGACCAACCAGCACTGACAAGACAGGTACTGAAAACGCCGACCTACGTACATACAACATCTGAACGGTACCTTGTCATGGAATATAGAACGGTACTGAGTTACTTGCGGTTGAATATCCGGAAATACTGAGTTACTTGCGGTTGAATATCCGGATTCATCACGGTTCCAATACATAGCAATGAAGGTACAATTCGAAATGTTTTTAGAAAATTGGGCCCAGGCGCTGTACTTTGCCACACAATACAATCATATGTGCTCACAGCCAGCGTGTCGGCATCAGAAAAAGACTAGGTCAAGGAACACCCTCTGAGTTGCCTGGGAGGTTTACAATAACAGTATATGAAGGTGGCTTCGAGTCCATCGGTACTTACCCGTATTAACAGCTACTCATCTTCCCTTGCATGACCGTCCCTTGCTACCCCTGGACGAGGTTACCCACACAAATGAGTCCGATTTCTTCAAAGGAATGATTCGTAAGCTAACTCTGTGTAAGAACTGGATAGCATACGAACGTATACTTGCAACAAGTGTACCTGGGCCTGATCAACATTCATGATTCCATAGCGCTCTCATTTTTTACACGTAATCTCAGGACAGACAAGAAAACGGGTATCACGAAACATTCGTAAGCTCACTCTGTGTAAGAACTGGATAGCATACGAACGTATACATGCAACAAGTGTACCTGGGCCTGACATTCATGATTCCATAGTGCTCTCATTTTTTATACATAATCTCAGGACAGACAAGAAAACGGGTATCACGAAACTAATTTCCTTGAAGTTCAACGTTTTTTCTCGTCTAATAACCTGTCAGTGAAAATTTTTGACTAATTTACTGATAAATTTTCATAAATATTGAGAATAATAACTGCCACTCGTCTAATCTATCGAGAATTGGACCGCAGTGTCACTTGTGGCGATGAATAGTGTCGTCCGAAGCGCTGCCACTTTGCAGGTCAACCGAACCCCAAATTCCCACTCTGACCTTGCAAATATTTCTCTTAAGATTTTCTACGTTGAGGCTCATCATTACCCGTCCGCATCGATACCTCTGAGCGCGGTATAAGTATCGTGATAAAGACTGCACGGTATGTGATTATATGTGACGTATCCACATTCGATGAATTTGACAAACGCCACAGAAGGAAATGAATCCATTCCGCTTTCCGAGGCGTACGCCTCGCCAGCGGGCATAGCGAACAGGATTCAGAGTGCAAGACGTCTCAAAATGGGCCGGGCCACCGCTGCGCGTACGAGGCCCGGAGGTGCGTTCACAAGAATGCCGAGGTAATTGCCGGAGGGTATAGATAAGATTGTGTGTGCCTTTGATATGCCCAATTAGTTCGATGGGACACTGCCACGAGTGAGGCTGGATTTAAATAAGAGACAAGTCCTAAGTAGAAGATTAGTCTCGTGTAACCAGACGATATATACTTGACACTCTTCGTGTGTATATGTAATATTATGTAGAAGCTTATAGTGATGAAAATTTGCACGTTCGATTCAAATTGCACTGTATGTGTGATGAAACTTAGTAACGTTGTTGAACAGTGACTTCTAATTCTATACAAGATATCTCTATCCGTACCCAAGAATCAAGTAGAAAAAAGAAACTCTACATCTCCAAACCAAACCACAATAAACTCTACATCTCCAAACCAAGCCATAATAAAAAGAAATCATGATCAAACCCAAGTTCGAAGGTAGTGTATGTTCAAGCCCAATAACTTCTACTTAGCTTTGTCTATCCTTCAAAGCTCTAAGATAAAAATTCCCTCCAAACTCTATTTCTACACGTGCATCATCCTCTCGACAGACCGGCAAATTCCACAAACTTTCATTTCTTGAATTCTTCCCTCCCATTTGCCCCCTCCTTCACCCAGACACTCACACTCCTTGCCGAACACTTAAACTCTGCCCATCCATCCTCACCGATAACGACTTCACCCTGATGCCAGCCAAGAACGTCCGTCCATTTCTCGTTGGCATGCTCCTATTCGAATTTTTTCCAAACGTTAGACAGACAAAAAATTGATCAGTTTCCAAGTTGAATGTCTGGAGGCTGGAGGTTGAGAATGAAAAAGAGAAGAATGCACACCTTTCCAACTTCCATGCGTTTGAACCTTCCGAGAGAAGAAAAGAAAAGAAGGTGAGCAAATGAGAATTAATCCTCATATATCATGATCCAGAACCCAAATCCCACTCACCCTTCTTCCCCATTACACAACACAACCGCACACCCATCTCCCCCATTCTCCTTATCCCCCGTTCTCACCCATCCAACGCAATTCATATGATCCCAATAATCTCTAACCTCTCCATACGCATACAACTTTCTCGCTCTAATCAGATCCGCCAACTGCGAGACAGGCTCTTGGGGGTTGTCACCCTGAGTGCCATAGAGGTCGCCCCAAAATACACATCTAAATGATTGCAGGATGGTTGAGATTGAGATTGAAAATTATGGAATGGAATAGAATAAAAATAGGATATGATATGGGAGGCTCAGATCTTAGAGCGAGATCACCACGAAAAAGTTTGAAGAAAGAAATGAATATTTGAAACTCACGGATATCCATCAGGTCTCAACAAAATCAACGCATACGCCAACGGTTTGAACGTAGGCGATACCCAGCTTTCCAACGCTTGGCCAACTTGCGTGCTAGAACAAGTCGAAAAAAATAGGAATTTAGAGGAAAAATCTCATGAGTTGGTGTGTAGAGGAATCAATGAAGAAAAAGAAAAAACATGACTTACTCATGATTATCCACAAGCGTAACAGCATCAATCGGTCTCTTCTGCACAACAGTATCGTCCCAAATAGCTCGCATATCATATTCCTGCGCACGATCCCCCGCTTCTTTGAAATTGTAATGAAGAGGAGCATCAAACACGCTGAACTGAACACACAATCCGTCCCACAGTCCAGTTAGCATCATGGATCAACGTTGGATAATGTTCGAAAGGACTTTTGAAATTTAAAGTTCATGACCATCGACACTCACCTGAGTCCCGAGGGCATTCAAATATGCCTCAATGTCATCCAACGAGTCCTTCCAAAACTCGCCGACAGCAAACAGTTTCGGTTTATCAGTCTCGGCACGAACGGTTTTGACAAAGTCGGCGATGAAGCCTCTGTCGATGTGCTATATCATCGAAATCAGTATTCACTTGGTAAAAATAGCAGAGAACACGAGAGAAAGAAAGAGATAAAGAGAGAACGTACTAGTACTTACTTTGATAGCATCAAACCTAAACCCAGCAGCTCCCAGCTCTTTGATAATCCATTTACCCCAATTGAGAATGTCTTCACGGGCCTCTGGGTGATTATGGTCGATGTCGGCTCCCACTATAACCAGACCGGCCGGCCCCATGGCCCCAATTAGCATTTATTTCTTTCCGTGCGACTGAGGGAAGCAGTTGAGGGGAGGAATGACATACTCAGATAGTCATAGTTGTGATTCTCCTTATCGACTCCACGAGCCCAATTTTTTCCATCGCCTTGGATTCGGAAAATCGAGTTCTTGCCGTCGTTCTCGTTGTAGTCGACTCCGGTGAAGTGGTTGAAGTTCCATTTGAACTTGCTGTACTAGAGCCATGACAGGAGTTAGAGATATCGATGAGTTTATAGATGCATATATGCGAGTCACCTTGTCTCCTCTTCCAGGGAAATCAAACCCAGTCCATCCTTTGATATCATACATGTCTGAAATTTCCTTCGTTCTATCGTTGGAATCGACCTCAGTGGCTGCGAACGTCTCTGCGCGGTCAGCGCCGAATCTGCAAAAAGCACCGGCGAAGAAAAAAACACGAGCAGAATCAGCGTCCAGTAAGAGTCAGTACTAACGCAGTCAAGAAGCGAGAAAAGGGCGCATATACGCACTTGTGGTTCAAAACCGCATCGACATAGGTTACTATGCCTTGATCCTTCGCGATGTTGATAGCCTTCAACAATTCTTCTTTCGTCCCATACTTGGTTCGTTTACCGCCCTTCTGATCAAACTCGCCCAAATCGTACAGATCGTATATGTCGTATCCAACGGATTCCTGGCCTGCTGCTTTGGTGGGAGCTAACCCCCAAAGCCGAGTCGAAGAAAACAAACCAAAACGCGTCAAAAAACACTACGTTGACGATCCCAGAAGAGAAAGACTCCACGCACGAGGGATCCACATCGCAGTGATCCCGAAAGACGCGAGCTCGGGGACGCGTTCTGCGAGCCTCTTCCAATGAACACCGCCGCCTTTGGCATACCACTCAAAAGCTTGGATCTGAATAGCAAAAACGCGTCGGAATCCACTTGACAATGGTAGTCTTCAGAGACATAAAAGATCACATACCATGGTATAATTATGAGCTTTAGAAGAATATTCAGCATTGGCGTCACCGGACATGGTTCGATATGTGTCCTGTCTCGTAAAGGCAAAGAGGAATGTTAGAGTTGGGAACTCGAACTTGGAGGATAGGGGAGAGGTCAAGTTTTTTGAACACCATTTTGGCAGCCAATATAAGTATGGCGGTGTTTATGATAAGTACGGAGTGTGACGACGTTTGATGAGCTCATAGAGGACCCGTTATGGTCCGTGCGATGACGATGTTTTCCTGCCGCTGATGAGATCATATATTTCAGAATCAATTGGAATCTGGCGATAGTGGAGTAGATGAAAAAGGACAGATGGTCGTTATCTTGCAATTAGCGACGCCAGCAGGATTCGAACCTGCGCCCTCAAAGAGGAACAGATTTCTAATCTGTCGCCGTAACCACTTGGCTATAGCGCCTCAGAAAGGCTGCAACATGAAAAAGATATAGAGGCCTAACTATTCAAAGATGTAATAAAACGTAACACATATACATACGTACAAAGTTCAGATTCTCGGTCCACACTAGTCCAGTTAGCTATTATCGTACATACCCCATTCACTCAACCTCAACCCACGGCCTATCGACATTCGCGTCAGCAGCATCCACGTCATCCTCATCTCCTCCATCTCTATCTTCGTCTCTCATCCCACTCAAAGTCAATCTCTCCATCCTCCTCGTAAATGCATTCATATCATCCACTGCACCAGTCCTAACAACCGCGTCATACCCTCCTGCCTCATCCACAGGTTCACTCGTGTCCCACGTAGGGTCGGGCCCGGACCAACCACCGCTAAGATGGATGTAATTCAAGAAAGACCTCCAGAGCGGGTCGAGGGAAAGGACGGAAGGATCGCCGATAATGCAGAGAAGAGCTTTAGCACGGGTGACAGCGACTATCGAAGTATAAACCGTGAATAAGATACGAAGAAAGCAAAAGAAAACACAGACCATTGAACCGACAGGGGTTAGCTACGAAACCAAGGGTATGTCTCAGATCATACTCTACAAACTCTCGACTACTTCGGACTGTAGAGATGATGATGACACGTCGCTCCTGCAAAAAAAAAAGAAAACCCACGCGCATTCAGCAAACGTCGGTGAAAATTCTAGTATTTATAGTATTGGTAGCAAACCCACCTGTCCTTGAAACTCTTCAACACTCCCGACCTTCACCGAGTCCGCGACGGCCCTTAACGCAGCTCGCAATTTCAAAACTTGCGCATGATAAGGCGCAATCACACCAATATCATCATCACCTACCGGTTTCCAGTCAGCATATAACAAAGTCCAGTGTGCAGTCAAGAAGGTAACGGAAACACTTACTCAACCTCAACTTCCTATCCGCTCTCAACTTCTCAATCAACTTCTTCACCATCGTCACCTCGTCGATATTGAAAAACGAAGGAGACGAAGCCTCCCTATTGTCCTTGCCCGAAATCGAATAGAACACGATAGGGAATTTCTTCTTCTCATCGACGAGGTGGGATGAGTTCAGATAGAAATTGATGACTTTCGCATCTCCACAAGCTTGCAAGTCCCCACGATAGAACCGTTCGTTTGGGAACTTTAGAATAGCGGGATGCGATCGGAAGTTCTTGACGAGTTTAACGACACTAATATAGGAAAATACAGTCAGAATTAACGCCGAAATCAGAGGCGAAAAAAGCGAAATGAAAAAACACATCAAAAAAACTGATACTCAACGATTTCCCGTACCCCCAATCCTCATCATACACCTCCCTACCCATCAACCTCTCAATAAAACTCATCTCCAACCCCAACTCTCTCGCCACCTTGGATCTAATCACCGGTCCCAACTGTTTAGGATCCCCAGACAACACCACGTTCGTCCTCCCATCCGCCATCCCTTTAATAGCAATCATCGCCTCTGGTTCCGTCGCCTGCCCCGCTTCATCCACAAAGATATGCGAAAAATGCCCTCGAGGCATACCAATCCCAGAAACGATAGAAGCAGAAACGCAAGTGGTCACGATCACTCGGAAGGATTTCATTTTCGCCATGGGAGGGACGGAAAAGTGACCAGAACTGTTGAGGTATGCAAAGTCGAGGAGTTCGAGTTCGACTTGAGATTTAGATCTGGAAGGAGCGTAGGCTCGGAAGAGCTGTTCTTTGGTGAGACCAGGACTAGTGCTACTAGTGCTACTACCCTTGTTCGACGCGCTAGTGAGACGGGCAGCGATGAGGTCTGCGGCTGAATTGGACGGAGCACAGGCGAGGATTCGAGCAGAAGGGTTGGTGTTGAGGATTTGAAAGATGGCTTCAACCATCGTGACGGTTTTCCCGGTTCCAGGTCTAAAGATACGAGATTTAACATAGAAACGAAGTGACAGAAGCTGAGATAACTCACGGGCCAAAAATGACAAAAGGAAGCGACCCCGGTTCACTTTTCACAATTGACAAAACCGCCTGCAACTGCGGCTCATTCGTCCCAACCAACGTATTCCTCAACCTCAAATCCGTTGGCACTGTGCCATTCCTAGGAACTCTAGGAATCGGTGTCGTCGGTACATGGACCTCCGTAGGAAACAAGACCCTGTCTTGTGAAAACACCGTATAATCCATCGCCTGATGTTGTCGCCTCATTGGGATTCTGTTGAGTTTGAAACGGACTTGGAAGCGATCACTGGGGTTGGCGGAGAAGCTGTGATGGAAACGTAGACCGACTTCTTCTTTGCGTACAACGTGGACTATGCCTTGGAACCAGCGGCTTTTGTCTGTACTGTTCCGGCTTTGGGCAAGGATACAATCCCCTACAGTACGAAAAAGTCTGATATAGCTTGTAAGAAGACGGTAGATAAGACACATACCTATGAGGACACTAGGTCGCTTTTCAGCTAGGCCAGGCACCTTCAGACTAGGGGTTTCGTTAGCAAATGGTAGAATCTGGTGGAAAGGAGAAAACGAACTAATAGTAGTGTACAGGACGGTCAGAAACTACATCCCGACTCGGGTGTCTCATCAACTCTGCATCATGAATATCATAACGTTCCAAGTCATGTCTAAAGCAATAGTGAGCATGAGCACCAAAACGGCGCCAGGAGAAAAAACTCACTCCATTTGTACCTCCTCAGCCCAAAACAAGCACTTGAAATGCCTCGAATACGTCTGACTATCAACGACCGCAGGCAAATGAAGGTTCCTGAGGTTTTCAATAATCTCCGCCGTCGTGCCCGTTTGGAGATGTTCAGCCAAATATTTCGGGATAACAGCGAAGGTGAGTTTCCCTTGGTAAGGGATCGCATTGAGCGCGGGAGCAGGTTCTCCTTGAACAACACTCGATTCTGGTGGGCGCTCTACACGCTTTCGAGGAGTGTATGGAACCTTTGGCTTGAGCGTCTCTTGGTCGGATTTGCTACCAACAGTTACACGAAGGATGCGAACGATCATGAACTGAGTGCGCATCTTGGTGTCTTCGAATGTCATCTCGAGGCGGTCCTCAGAACGTCCGAGGTATTTGGATTTCATCGTGACCGTGAATGACAAAGGAAGTCCATGTGATATAGTGTGGTTGGTACCGACTAGAGTAACTTGGAATCTAGAAACGAGACAGGTTGAGCTACCAGATTAGAAGACAGAGTTGCGACCCTTACGGTGAATACGTAGCACGACCTTGAGAAGACGTCAACTGGTGTTTCACAAGAGTAAATCGTGCAAGAGGTTCAGTCGCCTCCATCTTCCCCGTTACCGACACCCCTCCGAGAGCATCAGAAAGTTCAACAACTTTAAAATCGAACTCTCCCGATACAGTCGCTCCGTTCTTGTCATCCTGTGCCTCATCCATAGCAGACTTGAATATGGCGTATCTTTCCTTTGATTTGTGTCGACGATTCTCGGTATGCCGTTGCCATTGAGGTTCTGGTACGTGTTGCTCACACAGAACACAAAAGCGTTGCCCCGGGATATCGAGAGGGTATTCAGGTTCGATTGTAGGCGGTACACCTTGTTGAGACGCTTTCTTTACGTGTTTCTTGCTCCTGACATGAGCACGCCAGTGGCTTAAGCCAGAGAAGTAACGAGAACAAAGAGAACAATAGTGAATTCGGCCGAAAGTATCGTCGTTTGCACGTCGAAGATGTCTCCTAGACCGCATGTGTGCCCGATAACTTTTCTCGTCCGGAAGAAAAATTCCACAGACTTCACAGCTAAGGACATTATGCTCAAACCCGCAATCTGGGTCTGAACAAGTGCCCTCAGCCAAGAGCTTTGAACAGGGTTGTTTAGGCATAATGAAGTCTGGTGTGGAATTGGTTTCCCGGGCGCTGAGAAAAGTGAGGGAAGAAGCAGGGAGGAATACGACCGTTCCCCACCCTCTTTATATAGCTTTCACGGGCGCTTGAGCTTAATTTTCTTTCTTGAACTTTATCGTACGTATACGCCACAAATTGACAACTTGAAGGGTCCAAGGGCCAAGGAAGGCACTGTACACGCCGAAATCAGCAGGAGTTCCCCGGAGAAAATCGTAGTCCAATACGTGCCTAAACGTCCACGACTGTCTCTTCTGGAGAATACTATCGAGTTCTGCTTCATATCTGGATAGGATGTGGTCAAAGGAACGTTGAAGAGGACGTTAACATGCATGTTCAACGTTTTATGCATGATCAAATCTACCGTTGAACTCGGACTTGGACACGTGACCGCTGCCCCGACAGGGGCCTCGAGGCTCTCGACTCCAGAACAAAGTGGTAATACCGCACCAAAGAATGAATTAATGACTATTTGATTCTGGAGAAGTAAGATTGAATGTTTTAAGTCATGCCTAAGGTCATATATTCACCGAAACATCCGGAAACTGTCACTATGTGGGCAGGTAAACATGTTGTGCAGGGCAGTATTTAAACGTTACTGTAACGTTCTATGTACATATACAAAGCTCGAGAGATTCTCCCCATATACACTACTATTCCGCTTAGCTATATCATATATACAAGGTCTAACTAATTTCTATTCATTCAACTTCAACCCACGGCCCGGGACTATCAACAGCATCATCAAACTCATCTGTCTCGTCCCCATCTCCATCTCCGTCTTCATCTCTCACCTCACTCAACGTCATACTTTCCATCCTTCTTGTAAACTCATTCATATCATCCACTGCGTTACTTCTAACAGCCGCATCATACCCTCCCGCCTCATCAACAGGTTCACTCGTATCCCATGTAGGGCCGGGTCCGGACCAGCCACCATTAACGTGGATGTAATTCAAGAAAGATCGCCAAAGTGGGTCGAGAGAAAGTACGGAAGGGTCGCCGACGATGCAGAGGAAAGCTTGGGCGCGAGTGACAGCGACTATTCAAGCGCAGATCGTGAATTAAGACCAGGATATACAGAATCAAATGAAAAGAAGAGGAAAAACACTCACCATTGAATCGACGAGGGTTAGCTACAAAACCAAGGGTATGTCTCAGATCATACTCTACAAACTCGCGACTGCTTCGAACTGTAGAGATGATGATGACTCGTCGCTCCTTACGAAGACGTAAATAGATCAACAATGAACGAAATCAATCCCAGCATCGGCAACTCACTTGTCCCTGGAACTCTTCGACACTCCCAACCTTCACCGAATCCGCTACGGTCTTCAACGCAGCTCGCAACTTCAAAACTTGCGCATGGTAAGGTGCAATAACGCCAATATCATCATCGTCTACAGTCCCAATCATCACCAGTCAGCATGTATGCCCACAACGAGACAACAGTTCATATAGAATCGTTGGAGACGGTCACAAAAGACTCACTCAATTTCAACCTCTTATCCGCTCTCAACTTCTCAACCAAACCCTTCACCATCGTCACCTCGTCGATGTTGAAAAACGACGGAGACGAAGCTTCCCTATTATCTTTGCCCGAGATCGAATGAAACACGATAGGGAATTTCTTACAGCGATCAACGAGATGCCGCGAAGCCAAAAAGTGGTTGATAATCTTCGAATTCCCGCAAGCCTGCAAATCTCCACGATAGAACTGTTCATTAGGGAACTTCAGAATAGCAGGATGCGATCGGAAGTTTTTGACCAGCTTGACGACACTTTTTATGATTACACAATCAGAATGATTGCCAGAAGTAAAGAAAGGAGAGAAAAACTACTCACGATCTTCCATAACCCGATTCCTCATCGTACACCTCACTCTCCATCAATCTCTCAATGAAACTCTTCCCCAACTCCAACTGACTCGCCACCGTCGATCTAATCACTGGTCCCAACTGTTTTGGATCCCCACTCAATACCACATTGGTCTTCTTATCCGCCATACCTCTAATCGAAACCATCACTTCTGGCTCCGTCGCCTGTCCAGCCTCATCTATGAAGATATGTGAAAAATGCCCCCGCTTCATATTGATCACAGAAACGATGGAAGCGGAAACGCAGGTAGTGACGATCACACGGAAGGATGAAATCCTCTCGACAGGAACGGAGAAATGTCCCGAGGGATTACAGTAGGTAAAACCAAGGAGCTCAGAGGGTACTTCGGATTTGGACCTGGAAGGTGCGTAGGCTCGGAAGAGCTCTTCTTTGGTGAGACCACCGGCAGTACCGGTCGTGCTGTTGTTCGACGCGCGGAGGCGGGAGGCGATAATATCTGCAGCGGAATTGGATGGAGCGCAAGCCAGGATTCGAGCAGAAGGATTGGTGTGGAGGATTTGGAAGATGGCTTCGACCATTGTAACCGTTTTGCCAGTGCCGGGCCTAGAGATTAAACTTGCTTAAAATTATGGAAACAAAGTAGAGAAGGGAAACCACTCACGGGCCAAAAATGACAAAGGGAAGTGACCCTGGTGCACTACTGACGATAGACAAAACCGCCTGCAACTGCGGTTCATTCGCCCTAACCGATATGTTCCTCAACCTCAAATCCATAGGCAATGTACCATTTTCATGAACTCTCGGAATTGGTGTCGTCGGCATATGATTCTGGGTAGGGAATAAAACCCTGTCTTGCGGAAACGCATCGTCCAAGACATGATGTTGTCGCATCAAAGGGACTTTGTTGAGTTTGAAACGGACTTGGAAACGATCGCTGGGATTGGCAGAGAAGCTGTGAGTAAAACGCAGACCAACTTCTTCTTTGCATACTATATGGACTATGCCTTCGAACCAGCGGCCTTTGTCCGTGGCGTCGCAATGTTGGGCATGGATACGGTCCCCTGCAGTACAAAAAAGTTTGAACACACTTACAAGGAGACAGTATACGTATACAAGACGCATACCTCTGAGGACACTAGGCCGCTTTTCGGCTAGACCGGGCACCTTCAGACTGGGAGGTTTCGTTAGTAAGTGAAGGAACATAGGAGAGGTGGAACGTACTAGTAATAGCTAGTGGGTCGGTCGGAAACCACGTCCCGACTTGCGTGTCTCATTAGCTTTGCATCGTGAATATCATAGCGTTCCAAGTCACGCCTATAAAAAAAAATCGGTTAGCATAAGTACCGAAACGTTATCAGAAGACTCACTCCATTTGTACTTCCTCGACCCACAATAGATATTTAAAATGCTGTGAATAGGTCTGACAATTGACGAATGCAGGCAAATAAAGCGTCCTTAGGTTGTCAATGATCTCCTTCGTTGTGCCCGTTTCCAGAAGTTCAGCCAAATGTTGTGGAATAGTGGTAGTTTTAAGTTTCTTTTTGTAAGTGTTAGAATAAATATTGCTTACGATAGTATCATTACTTTATTACTAAACATTCATTAGTCAAACACGTGATATGTATAATCACATGACAATCTTTGTAATGTCTGAAGCACGACATATCACACAATACTAACAACAGTATGCCCTTAGGTATATGAACTTATCCTGATCTGTAGATGCGTGTCCTGGTATCTTCTTAGTGTCATGTTGAGATGGTATGACTTCATGTATACGTCTAGAGATAGCTAGACGTCATCGTAACCGTGAATGACAAAGGAAGTCCATGAGCGATAGTGCGGTTGGTACCGACTAGAGTAACCTTGAATCTGGAAACAAGACGGTTAGAGCATAGGAATTCGAAGATGGAGAATGGATTCTCACGGCGAGTGCGCTGCATGGCCTCCGGAAGGCGCCAGCTGGCATCCCACAAGAGTAAAGCGTGCAAGAGGTTCGCTTGCCTCTATTTTCCCCGTTACTGACACTCCTTCGAGAGCATCAGAAGGCTCAACGACCTTGAAATCGAACTCTCCCGATACCGTCGCTCCGTTCTTGTCACCTTGTGCTTCATCCATAGCAGATTTGAATACGACAAATTTTTCCCTTGATTCATGTTCAGAGCTCTTGTCATGACGTTTCCATGAAGATTTCTTTACGTGGCGTTCGCACAGAATGCAGAACCTTTTTCCAGGAACATCGATGGGATATTCAGGCTCGACTTCGTGCGATACACCTCGTTGGGAAGCTTTAGTTAGATGTTTCTTGCTCTTGACATGGCTTTGCCAACTGTTTGAGTCGTAGAAGTAACGAGCGCATACGGTGCAATAGTGGATTCGATCCGAAGTACTGTTGTCTGTACGTCGAAGATGTTTCCGAGACCGCATGTGTTCCCGATAGCTTTTCTCGCTCGGAAGAAGAATTCCACAGACTTCGCAGCTGAGGACATTATGCTCGAACTCGCAATTGCGGTTTGAACAAGTGCCCTCAGCTAAGAACGTTTGACAGAGTTGTTTTGGCATAGTGAAATCAGTTGTGGAATTGGTCCCCGGAGCGTTGAGAAAAGAGAAGGAATAAGCAACGAGGAATACAGCTGTTCTCTGCCCTCCTTTATGATGTTTTCATGGGCGGTTGAGCTCAATCCTTCTTGAACTCTATCAATACTAATCAATGCAACTGCGAATGGAGAACGAACCAAATTGAAGGGTCCAAGACACGCCGAGATCAGCTGAAGTCCCCAGCTTCGGAGAGATATCACAGTCCGTACGTACTCCAATGTCCACAGCTGCCTTCTTGGAAGGACACCATCGAGTGTTGCTTCATATCCGGGAAGAAGGTAGTTAAAGAAACGTTGTAGAGGACGTTAACATGCATCGTGGTTCAAATCGATGAGTGACCCCAATCATTTACATAATTGCCATGGCATTATACAACCGTGGAAAACGATACGGTCATGATCCTCTTTTCTTTTCTCGAAATGTTGTTGGAAACACGATAACTTGAAGTGAGTAAATCCTATTGTTCTTAGGCGATAGACAGAACCTCATTTCGAAAAGACTGCAAGTTTTCGAACAAAACTAGTGTTTGACATTGTCCTCACGGAAACCACACCCCAGGACTCTAGTTTTGATGCTACCCTCTTTGAGCACATCGATCATGACCTGAACTTCTTGGTCTAGAACCATGATCATGAACCTGTGGTGCCCGTGATTCATATTGCTACGAGATGGACCCACAACGAGGACATCAGTCCTCGTTTCTTCCGGCTACTTCAACAATTGCGCAAAAATGACCGATCTATCGAAGAAAGCTAACCTCCAATGATCAAGGAGTGTACGGTTTTCAATTTACATGTGTACCTGCGGAGCTGGCAGACAACTTGGGTCCTTTGGTGGGCGTCATTCTGATGATCAGAAGTAATGGTCATCGATTCAAGAATCAACGGACCATCTATCGCTACAAGTCTCCTTCGATTCTGCTCTCTCAAGCTCAACCGAACAAAGTAACTACCCCAAGATGACGCTAACATTGTGTCAAACACCGTCACCCAAATCAATTGCTCCAACTTAGACGTTCTCAACGCCCCGCTTCCTTGTGGGTCCAAATTCGAGGAAACAACGGCGAAAATCTCGAGGGGAGAGTAATGAAGACACCTTCAGAATTTCTTAGTCTAGAACCAATATCCAAATCATCTTGAAGTAATGCTCACAATTCAAGTTGCTGCGAAATGGACCAACAACGAGGACATTAGTCCTAATTTCTTTCCGACCTTTTTTATTGTGCAAAAATGACACTGATCTACCGAAGACCTTGGCTTCAAATGATCAAGAAGAACGCATGGTTTTCAATCTATGTGTATACACATACCTACGGAGTTGGGTAGACAACTTGGATCTTTGGGTGAGCTACATTCTGATGATCGGAAGCGATGACCATCTATTTAAGAGTCCTGATGGTCTTTGAGTATTGCTGGTTCGAATGTGAAGTGTCATACCTAGGGTTTGTTAACAGTGGTATCGAAGGAAGGTAGCTAGTGATATGATTGTTATCCCAAGGAAGAATTGGAGTCCTGGCTGAAGGTCGAGATGAGTCGTTTCCACTCCTTCTTCAGAACTATCATGTGAGACTTGTCAATGGGTTTTTGATGTAAAGATCGATAGTATATAGTGAAATAGAACGTGAAACGGCGGTATATTTGTCTTGATGTGAGGGCATCTTCGAGAATGAATATAGAGACAAAGGACCACTAAATATGTTTTACCAAAAGAGGGAAGTAGTATATATAGTTGACGTGAGTTTGTGAATCAGAAACAGAAAAAAACCTCGGCGGGAACGCACATGTAAGGCTTGTTGCATACCCTTCGTAAGTATCTTTTCATGTCTCCTCTTTGCCAATCGAAGCTCGTTTATGGCTGGACGAGCATTGTGGGATGTCCGCGCTAGATGTACGCATCCTGCTGCAAGTACAAGGCAGAGTAAGCCTAGTGTGTCAAGGTAAAGTGAATCAAGCGATCGTTGAGGTACAATGAGATAAACATAAGAGAATGCTCATTATCAGTACCGGTAGTAAATCCGTAGACGCTGTCTTGGGAGGTATATAACCTCGTCGATTCTCAAGGTGCTTGTAAGATCCGTATTGCTCCTGGAGAAATGCATAAGCTTCCGGGCAAAGAATGAGTAGATAGAGAAATTGAACATCTACTCACAGTCCCAAAGACGTGATTGAAATACCACACTTCAGACAAGATCGTATGACCTGTACATCCCAGGAAAGGAAGTGCACCCGTCTGCAATACAAAAGCTTGTTCGATTCGTGCAAGGGAGTAGCCAGTCGTGTTAGACAGTACATTTCCAACACTTAAAGGAACGAAATGACAGACAACATACTGTGAGTACTTACGCAGCAAGCATGTTGAATTGTTTGAATGCCCTAATTACAGCGTCAAAAAAGTTGACAATGTTTTTGTGTTCCTTGTAGGATGGTCCGTAGCAAGTGACATAAGAAGCGAACAATAGATCAGCAAATCAGTATTAGAAAAGATGCGATTTTTTGAGTGACCCAATTTCCAGTGCTAAAAACTGTAAGACTAGTGACTAGTAGTACAACATTCAAGGAATGTTTTTCAATCCCAGGACTTCGTTGAAGAAAAGGAGAGAGCGCTCGAGTTCCGTTCTTACAGTTGACGCCTTGCGCCAACCGTGCCCTTCTCCGTCAAACAGGATCAGTTCAACCTTGCAACCCTTGGCTTTGAGTTTCTTTTCGACCTCGATCATTTGTTCCATCGGAATCACAGTGTCTTCCTTCCCTTGAAGAATCTACAGCAACACCATCACAATAAGCACAAGAATGAAGGAGACAGACTCACGAGCAGGGGCATCTCAACTTTGTCAGCGTGATAAACTGGACTTCTCTCCTTCCAAACATCCTCGCATTCTTCCCAAGTGCCACCCATGAGCCTGTCACACAAGTAATACTCGAACTTGTGCAAGATCTCATCCAGCTTCCTCATATCACCAATACCATAATGAGGGGAGCCTGCAGCAAATGCCTTGGGAAGGGTTGTGGCGATCTGTAAGACGGAATAACCTCCAGCAGAACCTCCATAGACAACTGCACGCCTGGCGTCCGCAAGACCAAGAGCGTCCAGTTTCAAGACAGCTTGATGGGCATCGTGAATATCGAGCAGACCCCATTTACCAACCAAGGTCTCCCGGAAGGCCCGACCAAAGCCAGTAGAGCCACCATAGTTGATGTCGACACTGGATAATCATAATGGAGATTGGAATAGATCAAAGAAAATTCGAGATAACTTACACAGCCCATCCACGAGACGTATAAAATTGTTTGGTCCAGTTAAGGTTGGCAGACTCCATATACCACGGCCCGCCGTGTAGATTAACAGCAATCGGCGGCTTCTCTCCAGAAAGACCACCGCTGTACTTTGGATTTTTTGGCGCGTAATATGTGATATGACATGTACGGCTATCCGGTGGGAGCATCAAACAATGGTATTCACCCGGAGAGACGAAGTCTAGAGGCAGACTATCGCCGTCACTTTCGGATGGAGTCAGAAGAGGAGTCAACTGAGGTCTAGCACTGGCGTCAAGAGTAAGAGCCACCAAGACCTCATCTGCATCAGCTGGTAAGCCTAACATCACGACTTGGCCTTTGCCATCTCCTCGCATCCATTCGATTTGGGCGTAGGGAGTCGGGACCTCGGTACGAGAACCATTCTTGAGATCGCAAATATAGAGCGCGGAACGGCCATTGCGCATGGATGTGAACGCAACCAGGTTGTCTGTCAATGCACCTGACGCATGTCGATTGATCCACCACTGAGGCAAGCCGAACTCTTCATCAACAGGCTCGGTCAAGACGGGAGATGCTTTACCGTTGGTGATGTCATTGTCATTGAAAGTGAATTTCCAGGGGTTTTGGTACCCGCTGACATCACAAACGTAGAATAGACATTCGTTGGAAGCCCAATTGGGGTCCTGCGCAGATACTTCGTTCGGTTTGCCTGCTACATGAACAGGGGTTCCGATGTCGAGGCCGTGTTGCGTAACCGTAACCTTTGCGACTGCAACCTCTGAGCTTTGAAAAGGCATGTCGGGAAAGTACCTAGGATCATATATAAGACCATTGATAGCGAGCATAGGAAGAACGAAGGTGACCATTGTTGCCAGAGTAAGAACTTGCCGTTAGGTGAAAAACGCGGACAACAGTAGAAGTCTGCCCCAACGATGAGTTTCGTCACGGTAGATGTTGCAGTATTGATGAGAGCCAAGTAAGTCTTGACATTCTTTGGGTGCGGATCCGTGTGGTCTTCCAGAATCGAGACAACGAGATGGGACAGTTCAGGATGCACAGCGAAGTCGGCAAATCGATGAGCGGGATTTTCTGCTACAGCATTATAATGCTGAACGCTCAGATTCCGAAGAAAACATACCTGGCGTAACAGGTGTAGGTTTCCCGCCTGTCTCCAGTCTGTAGACTCGTTTGTCTGAGAAGTTGGAAAAAAAGAGGACAGAGTTGAACACGACAGCTGCAGCACCACCGTATTCATGGACCTGAGTTCGGGCATCCCAATCGCCATCGAAGAAATCTTTGCGGTCAACTGCAGATACTATGGCTGATCTACCACCTAATAAGCAGAGCTTTTCAGTTGGATTACATCTGGGGGGAATTTGTAAACACGAACCTTCCTCGGGGCGCTTCTGCGCATAGTAGACACATGAATTCAGTAAGTCAATGATGATGTCCTCTATACCCGCCGAGAAGCTCTGTAACATTGATAGAGGGTCAGGACGTATGCACCTTTTCAAGTTATCCGAACGTACTTGAGCGGCAACAGCTTCAGCAGTGATAGGAGAGATCCAGGTCCCGTAGGGTGCTTGGTGACGCTCAGGCTGGGTCATGACAGAGGGGATTGGTAACAGTTGGAGTCATACCATGATACTCAGATACTTATTGTATGTAAGAACACTTCCCGAATTTCCCACGAACTTTTTATCCATCTTTGATTCTGTCGCTGATGATCAGGTACCGGCGTCCTGTGTGGGGATCGCACCTGCTTCCATCTTCGATTCTGATGTCGGATACCTCGGGATCTCGGGATTCTTCATCTGGTTTGCTGAAAGTTTTTGGCCGATCTGGACCCAAGATTCGGTACCAGTACAATTTATTACAACGTCAGACAGGGTCGGACACCGACCAAACATCTACTGTCTACTATGCCCCAAAACTCACTCTCTCCGAACGACAGTCGTGTGCGGAAGTATGGGGATTTCGCCTGCAACCGTACAACACGTATCATGGCTCTTGTCGCCATCGTATTGCTCGTCTTGGTCGCCGGATTGTTCTTCGACACGAACTTCAAGGCAAATAAATCTGGTCAGTATATTGCCAGTCAGTCTTGCTAGTCTTTCATGTTCATCGCTTTCTCATAGCTGAGACTGAGGCTCGCCTTACTTGGTCTATCCCCAAGTTGGAACACGTTGCCATGCGAGTGATTCCCGCTTCAGAGAGGTATAGGTTGGGGGCTGATGGATGGAAATATCTTCTTCCGAGCGGTGGACACCTTGTCCATATCACAGAATCGGACGGAAGTATCAGCACTCACACTGTTGCAATGTTCCATCAACTACGCTGCCTCGAGATCCTCCAGGATGCATATGTGAATGAGGGTAGCCACCGGACTTCTCAGCTCGCGCAACATTGCATGAATTACCTTCGACAAACCATGCTTTGCCAGATGGACATGAGGACCGAACAACAGGGCTCTATCTTCACTTACAACGGCTTCGATCAGATATGTTACGACTGGGAACCTATATACAGTGAGGCTGAGAAGAATTTCGAAGCTTTCTCGAAATATTCCGTATAAACTAAACGGTCTACATGTACACTCATCGATCCATTTTATCTTTGACTGTCCATAATCTACTCAAGTATGTAGAACATGCGAGTTGGCTTCTTACTATCTACAGGATCTCCTGAAAACCCTCTTATTCTGGCAATCCAACACCATTGAATTCGATTATTCTGATTGACCCATCGTGCCACTGTTGACCAATCCCTGCACTTTCTCGTGTCTGCAATGCGCTGTGTTGTGTAATTCTTTCCTGTAAAATCCCCGTCTTCCAGGGTCAAATCTGCATTGCACAGAAATATCTGTCGGAGGTACATCAAGCAATGTATCTTCGTTCGCAACCCAGTCAGACTTGGAAGAGACCAAAATATGAAATGACCCATTACTCACCAAATGGTGGCTCGGATGTCCGAGATGATCAGGCTTGTCGAAGTCTTCCCACATCGAATAGCAATGCAAAGAGTGGTATGTTCCAGATACAGAGGCGGCCGTTGAAAATTCGCAGTCCTAAAAAGGAGAAAAATTCCCATCTGCCAAATTTGAATAGAAGAGCTTAAGTACAGTGAATATCTAGAAGACTTTCCATGAGGACCACGCAGCTGCCCAATCCTTGCGTAGGAAAGTCGAATGTTGAGTGACATGCCATCTGCGGGTAAACAGTTCGCTTTCAATTCCCGAAAGCCTCGTTAAAGAGTCTCAGTACTAAATTTATTGCTTGAACCCCGGAACTGACATAGTTGACCTGCATACAGAAATATTCAATCTACTTATGCAAAAGGACGAGTACCGATCTCAGCTCCCAGCCAGACTTGGCAAATTTGGGCTGCATCGCTTGATAATTATTGACTTTGGGCTCAGTGCAACGGCTTCTCCTCATCCCGATCATTCACTCGAACAACACAGATCCAGAAAGCAACGCCTGTTATGGCTGATAAGACCGCCATAACTGCATAATTCCAAACTAAAAGTGGATCGGATGAGAGTGCTTGAAACGACATCAGCATCATTCCACTATCGGGATTGTGGCGAAGGACCTACAGACAAATGCTTCTCCGAGTGCTGCAGACAACGCTGATGTGAGAAGAAACAGACCAGTAACGAGGGAACGCATGCTCTTTGGTGCCTTAGTAAAGGCGTATTCGATTCCTGTGACTGCAGCGAGAATTTCGCTGATCGCGATGAGAATATAACTATTATCATGACAATGAGAGGATGTGCGTGGAGATACGAAGAGGAGGATACCGACCATCCACTTTGAGTCCATACGTTTACAGGTGATACGACGGAATTACCATCGGGGTCTCGACAGGTAGTAGCATGAGATCCACAAGGATCGGTCTGCATCGGAGACAAGGTTAAGATAGAAAACGGACAAATTCTTGAAGAAGCAATACCGCGTAAACATAGTGCTGCACGACTGCCTTGATTGTCAAAAGGAGTTAAATGATGGAAAGAATACCAAACACCTGCCTGCCGCCCACGCCATTCCCACAGCCCCGACCATGAATCCCGAGAAGAACTTCCTCAGAGGACCAAACTCGAGACCCATGTTCCGAATCGCAGGATAGACCTACGTACACTAGAGATGAACAGAGAGAATTGTCAACCAGATATCCCACTTACCCAGAGATCACATATAGGTATAAGAAAGATGAGCAGTAATGGGGATAAATTGTTGAGTACATCGTTTGGAATTCCGTTCGTTGTCATAGTAGCTGCCTGAGATGTTAGATTATTGTTGATCTGATTGTATGTCAACCCTGTAAACAGAACGGTTCAGTAATATCAAGGAGCAAAGCAGCGAGAGACGCACAGTAGATCGGAAACCAAACAAACACTGTGCAAGCTCCCAGTGTCATCTTCACTTCATCGATCCAATCACTGCTCGTAGAGCTCTGCATTCCGTTGGGCGAAACAGCAGCTTCTGCAGATTTTGCATCATCCCAGAACTCCTTCGCCGTGAGCTTCCGGAAAGTTGTAATTGGATTGGGATCCCATCTCCGCTTGGCTGTACTCCAACAGAGTCTCGCCGCCTTCGCGAGGAGAGCACCAGAGGGTGGAAGGAGTACTAAACGCTTCCGTGAAAAGAACAACATCAAAGGACAGATGATAAAGGAAACCGCTGTTGCCGTGTACACGAGCCAGTATCCAACATATTTTTCACAGTAGGTCATGGATATTTGACCAATGACTGCACCAACATTGATTGTTAGGTAGAAGTACTGGGCAAGAAAGAGACTTCAATGTTTTAAACCAGTTGTTTTCAGAAATTAAACCTACCATGAAAACTTTCGATATGGTCAAGCCGGGATCGACAACGACCCTCTCCCCGCCTTTGATGGTCTTTACGACAGGTTCTGGATAAGCTGCAACACATTGCTCGCCAAGAAGAGGTGGTATGTTACTTTGAAAAAAACCTGTCCCGATTCCAATAAAGAATAGAGCAGTCACAAAGATCCCCAAAGAAGCGCTCTGGTTCACAATCACTCCAGGCAATGCTGCTACAATCAAAATGACATGGCCTACAAGTCGGATGGCAATGCCCATCCAAATTGTCTTAAAACGCCCCAAGTGAGCGTCGCCAACATAACCGCCAAACAGAGGCGTGATATAGCACCTATAATCCTCAGCCGACAATCAGAGAGCAAAAGGGAGCGTAATACCACAGAACGAAGACCGTCGTGATGGCGGTTGAAGCTCTTTGTCCAAGACCCAGAGCACCTGACTGACCATCTGCGAGGCCGGCACCGGTCCCAGACAGAGGCGACAATGGCTGCTGAATAAAATTGGTCTGCACTGTCTGTCAGTTACAGGATAGATGTCGAATGCTTCAAAGCACATACGAAGACAATACTGGTCCCGAAAAACTGCCATTGTCATGAGCCCCTTAACATATTTCCTTTACTCGGATTCTTACCGATAACCGTTCGACGAGCTCTGCAAGACATAGCACTACGTGAAGAGGTGATTAATCAGAAGGCGAAAAAAAAAACAAGCAACCCACGACATGCATTCAGGGGTATGGGACCAGAAACCTTTTTCAAAGATCGCATCTCCTCGTCCAGAGTGATGCTAACCCGAGCATCTGCATCAGCTGTAGCCTCCGGGTCAATTGCAACGTTGTCTTTGTCGGCGGAAGGTATCGACATTTTGAACACCCAATAGGTCGCCTATTGGTTTATGAGGAACGTCCTCGACGATTCGGGGGGCTCGAGGTGTTGATCCTATTGACAGTGGGCGGTTCGAGAACACTCCAAAGCTGTCACAGAAGGTTGAAGAAGTTGATCTACAGTAACCGGTTCTCGGCATTAGAAACGCATTTTTTATCAATTTTCGGAAACGGCCCATCTGATTTCGGTTAAGTTTCGGTTACAAATATACATAACTTCCATGTCAATCAAACCTACATTCAACGGCAATCGACCCCAGTTACTTCTACACTTGTTGTTTTGTCTAGTAATTTTGAAGATGAGACCCCTTGACCCACCATCGTCACTCTTGAATGGTGACCAGTGAATGTTAAAAACTTATGAATTCTTGCAGTCGCTGAGGGTAGATTGTGGGAGAAGGAGGAGGGGTCGTCTATTAACCGTTAGGAAAGTGTTCGATTATGTACACTGCTGTTCCTGTTAATGGCAATCGTCACGCGTGCGACATTTTGTGAATCTCTACATTATCTCTATCTCTACATCTCTACATTACAAAAGGCATGTGTTTGTTCGTGTTTGATAAAAGTAAATCTGAGAAGCTCTTGCGTGCATCGCACGGGTAGCTGCTAGTGTACATGCATGTGTTACAATGTAACTTGTAGGCTATTGTGACTCCATATAGGTAAGCTGATGGCATCTACAGGTTACGGTTACATGTACATTAAAAAAGTTTAGCGGATTGCCATTACTTACAGGAACGGCTGTAAACAGAAATCTAAGCGCATAGCTCCGAAACCTGTTTCTGATACGCTCTATTGTCAACCGCCGATATGTTTATGAACCGAAGTGTACGTGAAGAGTACCCACTCTTGACGTCCAGGCTGATAGAAGAACCACGACCCACTCTTTTAGTAGATGACCCGGTTCATCGGTTCATCCTGTCATTGACAACATCTTCTTCATCAAAGAGGTGCCAAAGAAGCGACCGAGACAACCGAGGATGGATGGCTCCTATTTGCCAACAACGAACGAAGATTATATGATTGTTGGTATGCATGAAAGCGGGGTCCCAGTCCCCTGTACGGACCACACTGTGATGACTGGCGACTCAGCGCGGTATAACGCCACTCCAAGAAAAGAAAATATCAATAACCCGAACGCGCAATCACGATCCAAACGCAGTAATGAATCGATTTGTGCCCACCATCCACATGCACGTTCTCCAAATGACCAGGACCCCGGAATAGCCTGATAGGTTCGGACAAAAAAGGTGGCTTAGGGGTCAAGCTCAAGGTTCGGACAAAACTGAGACAGAGCATTCGGACGGCTTCTTCGGCCAACGGCCATGTTGAATCACATTCAGACATCATCAGTCAATGCACCTACTATGAATATGCTTCTTCCTTGTATACCTTTTGCTACAGATACTCTCTGCATATGTTAAATCAAAGATCGGACAAAATCCTCATTTCTTCGAATTCAGACATTGTAGGTCAAACTCAGGCCAAAAAAATTCGGACATTCTCACGATTTTGTCCTTCTGCGGGATCCTATGGAAAAGGCATTTGAACACCGATCGACTTCGTCCTTCCGCTCTAGTATCAGCTTCCGAAGTGTACCGCCTGGAAGAATCCTAGGATTTATTGGTAAGGGGTTCATCCCTATACTGGTCATTCATTTCAGTATAATAGAATCCTTGTATTACTCATTCAAGTTGGCATTGGTGACATCTTCTTCATCAACTTGAAGTTTGTCCACGATGCCAACAAAGACAGCTTCCATCGCCAACAATGCAGCAAACAAGAAGACAAAGAAGATCACTTCGCGATAAGCCGAACGCATAATGGTCTGAATGAAATCCGGTAATGAATCGATGTATTCCAAGGACGCCCATCCACAATCTGCCCAAACGACCGTCAGTACCGTACAAACAAAAGGTAAGAGTGAAAACTTACCGCATCAATGTCAACTTCGTTCTCTCGCTCTAGTTTGAGGCATATCAGCTTACGAAGTGCATTCTGAATAATTGTACCGCCAATGTCACCGACAAGGGACCTGAATAAGAACGAGAGGGTCTGACTTTAGCAGAAATAAATAGAAATAGAAAAGACCTACGAGAAGTATCACACCTGCGGTTCCAATCACTTGAGATTCCGTCCTGTGTTTGTCTCTGCCCTGTGTTTGTCACGATAGCCACGACCGTAGTGGTAACCCCGAATCCGCATCCAAAGCTGGTGATACCATACTATCCTTTTCGGGTGAATACACCAGGATCAGTGGAGTATTTTGTACCTGCAGCAACAGCATGGACTTGAACATTCAATGTCGGGATAGATAGAAACAGGAGTATGCTGCTCGCAGCCTGAATTTGGAGGTATCCAATCATGAAAAAGCGTTCTAGAAAGCCCCCTGAGTGGCAAGTCTTATAGAGCTTTTGACTCAATGCTATTTGCCTGGCCACGTGTCTCAAAATGGTGTAGCCAACAAGCTGTGACCACCTGCAAAGCGGGTTTTTCCAACACTTAAGGCCTTGAGAATGATCAGCATCTCCGCTGTGCTTTTAGTCTCGAGTATCCAGACTGATGATATACACTTGACACTCTTTGTGTGTGTACTGTACTGTGCTGTATGGTAACGATTGTAGTGTGTAATGGTTCTCAAAAAAGTTGTCAAGTATCACTATGTAATGTGGTAATACAGATGAAGTTGTTAATAAAATAGTGTTACATTTAGGCATTCAAATAAATAAAAATTACAAGGGTGCCCGCTCCAAAAAATTTATGACTAGGGGTCGGAAAAATATTTAAGAACCTAGCAGCTCAAACCTACCTACCTAAGCATGGAAGTATCACATGCAACTACATAATTTAGAAGTGGTCTCTGCCAGCAGTCATCACTCTTGTTCTTTGATTGGACAATCTATACCCAGTTCTGACTTCCAAAGTCCTCACCCTGTTCTAGGTATCACATATGATACTGTCACCCAGTTTCAGATCCAAATATCACCTCAAGTCAAGCTATTATGCTCATGCAAATCCCTCACCATCTTGATTCTCACATCTATCACTCTGAGTCAAGTATAAATTAGTATTTATTCATATTCATTGCATATGATATGACTTACAGGGATCAGGATTGGGGTTTTGTGGGTAGGGAAGGTTACAGATACTAAGGTCATTTTCATGTACAAGGTTGAAGGTAGCTTGACCAATTTGGGTTTTCGAACCTGAGACTCAGACAAATAAATCACTTGGGCTGGGCAAACAGACCATCCCCATTACCTCGTAAGTACTGGAAACTTGCTGAAAGTAGCTGACTTCCTTCTGAAGCCAGCAAATACAAGTTCACAATTTCTCTGATACCTTACTAGGAAATTTCTGACAATGGATAATGCACAAGTGAGCTTTTTCCTCTACATTTGTGGAGATCCAGGTTGTTTTGAAAACCATCAAAGACAAACCTCATGTTTCTGTTTTTGTTCTGTTTATAACATCATCCATAAAACCACACTCAGTTATGTTTACCAATAAGATGTAAGGTGGCCATTGCCAAAATACTTAATGCAAATGTATAAATCAAGTTATGGTGAGATATATCTATCACCTGGTTGATTATTGAGTTATAAATATTTTCATCTTATGCCATGCTAGAGAAATCAAATGCCAAAATGGACAGTAGATTGAATGTATATCTTAGTTTTGATAGTTTTCCTAATTCCTGCAATAATGTTTACCCATGACCTCATTGATTCAGGACATCATACAAGGCTATTTATTGATCTTGATGTCTTGTTTTTTGTGATAAATGTGTAAACTCACATACATGATTTCTTTTTAATAAACAATGTTTAAATGTTAGAATCAAATGATAATTTGAATTACACATGTTCTCAGATTTTGTGCAAGTGATGATTGTTCCTGTTCCAAGATTTCTTGGACATATCTCCAGGATCAACCATCCAATTTCTTTACTTGGGGGCACATATCGAGGCACTGACTGAGGAGTAGTGCACAGCACGGGTATGGCGGGTTATCATGGGACCTGGGTCACGGGTATGGGTAATGAGGGTACGGGTACGGGTGCTTATTTTCAAATCCATACAAACCCGTACCTATAGAGCTAACCCGTGGCCTCAGAATCAGTTTGACAAACTTGATGCGTATTTTAATTTACCCCCGAAGAAATCTCGGCTTCGTGATGAGCTAGACAGATACTTAAGCACTGATCTGGAGGCCACAAAGGACACTATCAAATGGTGGGTAACAAAAAAGGATGAGTTTCCATGCCTTTCAAGGATGGCAATGGATTACTTGTTAATTCCTGGTTGGTCTTATTAACTCTTCTTTGATGTTACTACTGATAATATTTTTTTTTTTCATTATTATAGCCGCTTCGTCACAGTTGAGCGTGTATTCAGCCGAGGCCGCATTCTTTTATCCCATATTCGTAACTCACTTTCCGTGCAAACCACTCGGTGTCTTTTGTGTCTAGGCTCTGGGTCATTACTTGGACTTGTGCATGATGAAGATCTTTGTGCAGTAGCTGTTCTATCGGAGGGCGACCCTAAATTGGGTAATGAAGATGGGGATATTGAGATGGAAGCTGGGTGGGATGCAATATAATTTATCTCATTTTTTATATATATTTTTGCCTTTTGATAATCTTGAACAAAAAAACCGTGGATTACCCGGGATGGGTGTAAAACCGTACCCATACCCACATAATCCGTAAAAAACCCGTACCCACAAAGGGGGTATGGGTTTCTATGGGTGAGGGTACGGGTGAGCTCATATTTAGCCGTAGTATACCCCTGCAGTGCACTACTGAGGAGGACCTGCACTTGGCCAACGGTATCACAGGAATTATTGATAGACCTATGGACAGGAAACCTAAAAAAACACTGAAAATCTCCAGAATCAACCATCCAATTTCTACACTCGGGGGCTCAAATTTAAGCCTTGATTAAATGCAGCATGCTTGGGGGCTTAAATTCAAGCTCTAATTCCCTACACATAGTGGCCTAACACCAAAAAAATCATTGATAAACCTATGAACAAACAACCTAAAAAACCCAGATACTTTCATGGATATCTCCAGAGCTTACCATTCCATTTGTAGACTTTGGGACTGAAATCCAAGTCCTAACTCAGGAGCTACCCATAGCTTCCAACAGTCCCAAAAAATCCATTGATAGACCTGTGGACAAAAAAAAAACAGCAAAAAACCTCGATATTTTTGTACATATCTCCAGAATGAACCATTGAGATCCTAGACTCTGCAACTCAGATTAAAGTTCAAATTGAAGAGGAGCTACTCAATGACCTTCAGTACTCCCAAAAAATTCATTGATAGATATATATGAACAAAAAAAACCAAAACCCACATATCTATTGAGATGGCTGGAGGTTATGGATAGATTTTTCCCAATCAAGGCCTCAATTTGAATCAATTGTAGAGATTGGATCACTGATTCTGGAGATATGCATGAAAGTATTAATGAATGGGTATTTGATACTTTTTTCCATAGGTCTATCAATGAATTTTCTTGAGATTGCTGGAGGTTATGGGAGGTTTCTTCTCAATTAGGGCTTGAATATGAGCTCCCAAGTCCAGGAATTCAATGGTTGGTTCCAGAGATATGTACAAAAAATATGGTTTGTGTTAGGTTTTTTGTCCATAGGTCTATCAATGAATGTTTTTTGGATTGATAGAGGTTATGAGAGGTCCCTGTTCAATTAGGGCTTTCATCTGAGCTCCCAAGTCCAGGAATTCAATGGTTGGTTCCAGAAATCCTATAAATGAAAACACATCGGACTCTCTCACGCTATTATTAGTCATAATTTATGTCAGCAAAAAAGTTCCCATGCTCAACGAGAATTGCCAGAAAGTGCCGATTCTGCCTAAACACCCGTCGTTCTGCCTGTATGATGCACCATTTAGCATATACAAGCATGAGTATGCATGACTCTGATTAGGTTTACAACAATACTTTCTAAACTAATCTCTCTTTTCAGAAAGAGTGTAAGTTTGCGCAGTTAAGTATATAAGAATTAATCGACGTCAAGTGCTTACACAAGTTCAATTTGATCTCATCACGAAATGCGAGTTCAAAAAGAAGATCTTAATTATATTTTGTGTCACATCAAAGTAGATGGTAGGAAACACTTCCAAGTACACCACAAAGAGACAAGGAAAAATTGAATGAGAAAGGGAAAGAAAGTTCAGAGTCATAAACAGTTCTGCATTCCTCAACCTTTAGTGAACCACAATTCCACTTGATTTGCTACAAAGTGATTGGAAGCATATTGGAATTTAGAGGCCAGAATCAAATGATGATCCTTTTCAAGCACAAATGAGCACAAATTACAATGGTAAGCAGGATACTTAGATTGATACAAGGGATTGCAGGTCAATTGGTTCATATCTCACAACACCCTGTTTTATTATCAAGGGGACCCATATAGGTTGCTGTATGTTATTTCAATATTTTTTGGATCCCCTATAAGAGAAAACACATGCGTTTGAAGAATAATAATGCTGTTGCAGGGCTTCAAATGTACCACTGTAGGGGACAAAACAATCTCTTTGCAGAATTGAATGTTCCAGCTGAAGTATGTCATGTTACTCATGTTACTCACATTTTAAGTTTGACACTCATGCCATTTTTTAAAACAGACACTGGCATTTACCTGCAGGGTTTCAAGCTCAGTTAGCTGCACTCCCTAATACCAAGTAGAAGTAGAAGTAGGAGCAGTGACAGAGGCCATGGTTCAGTACTCAGCACAGGTTCATGGTATGGGAGACAAGGGACATAGTATCACAGCCTCAACATGAGAGCAGTGAAAGTATTAGCAGTAAGAAAGATGAACCGAGTCAACTGACTCACAATAATAATGATAATGGTCATATACTACAGGCTCAAGCTAATAAGTTACAGGGCAATCTGTCCCTCATGTTGGTGGGTTGATTTGGACTTATAAGCTACAGGGGTGTTCCCCCATGGGCAGCTTTATGTTGTACTCTCACAGTGTACATTTACTCAAAGAATAGAGGTTAGATTTCCTGAAGGTCAGTGCTAATATGTTACTATAAAACAATTCACAATCATAAACTAATTTGGATCTACTTCAGGAAATAAGAATTGTAAAACTATCATTGTAGTATTTCCAGAGGTTATTAGACCACATCTGCAACAGAAAAAATGACCATGTTTTAAACTTTACTGAATAGGTTTATATTGTTGGAGCTTTCCCTGTTGCAGATGTGCTCTATTGAATATATGCTGTCAATGTCATTTCATTAGACCACATCTGCAACCGGAAAATAGATGCTCCAAGCCTCCAACAATAAGACCCATTTATTAGAGCTCAAACATGGCCATTTCCCTACTGCAGATGCGGTCTCTTCACTTTTCATCATGTTTCGTATTTTGGATGTAGCTTATTGAGAAAATTTAAAGAAAGTTGTATGAACATGATACGCCCTCCCATGCCGTAGGCACGGGCAAGCATAGCTTGTATGTGCAAAAAACATGGTTTTTTGTTAGGTCTTTTGTCCATAGGTCTATCAATAATTCTTTTTTGGGACCTCAGGGGTTGATGAATAGTTCCCCTCAATTAGGGCTTTAATGTGAGCCCCCAAGTGTATAAATTAGAACATTAATTCTGGAGACATGACCGAAAATATCTGGAATCTGGATTAAGTATACCAGTAGTTTTCTGACTAAGCATATCAAACACCTTGAGAGCCTTGAAGAAATGTGGCTGTGCTAATGAAATTGCCAAACACAACAAAGGCACTCTTAAACACCTCCAGAGCCTTGAAGAAATGTGGAAAGTACTACTCTTAAACATCAAGCCTTGAAGGAGTGTGGCTGTGCTAAAGGCATTGCCAAACAGATACAAAGGCACTCTTAAACACCTTGAGATCCTTGAGGGAGTGTGGCTGTGCTAAAGGAACTACCAAACAGACACAAAGGCACTCTTGAACACCTTGAGAGCCTTGAAAAAGTGTGGCTGTGCTAATGGAGTTGCCAAACAGATACAAAGGCACTCTTAAGCACCCTCAAGAGCTTGAAGGAATGTGGCTGAGCTAAAGAAATTGCCAGACAGATACAAAGGCACTCTTAAACACCCTTGAGAGCTTGAAGAAATGTGGCTGTGCTAAGGGAATTGCCAAACAGATACAAAGGCACTCTTAAACACCCTTGAGAGCCTCAAAGGAATGTGGCTGTGCTCAAGGAATTGCCAAACAGATACAAAGGCACTCTTAAACACCTTGAGAGCTTAGAGGAATGTGGCAGTGTCATGCCAAAGTGGCAAACAAGTACAAAGGCACTCTTAAACACCCCCCAAAAACCCAGAGAGTCCCGGAACTTCAGAGTCTGACACACAGTCCTAGGTCCTACTCAGTGTCCGAGTCCTAGTCTGGGTCCTACATTGTAAATAGCACTAATATACTTTATATTATACTTATTTTAATAGAAATGGGTTTCTAACAAACAAGAGGACACAGGTTGAACCATGACACTGACACGGTGCTCGTTGGTAGGATCACGTGCACCTTGTCAAAGTCTAACCTTTTCTCGCTGTTTGCAATAGTCACAGTGGCCCATGCACTACGTGTACTATCGGAATCCACGCAAAATGCATCAAATATCCTTCTATGGCAGCTAATAAACTTCACTGTTCTCTGCTCTTGGCTCAAAAGAAACATTCTTCTCATTTATCCATCCACGCAACAACCTCAACATGTACCACCTATTCTACCACGAGAGGCCCGCACATTCCTGGGATCAGCTTGTAGTATGGAGATGGAAGACATCGAGGCCTGCTGGAATGCAGTTAAGGACCTCGCTTGGGAGGGAGAAGAGATACTAGGGGGTGTAAGAGGTACTGAAGGTCTTCAGCAAACCTTTCGGGAACACGGTGGTTTGATGTATTGTGCGTGAATCTTTTTATTTTTATTTGGTAGAAGCTAATAGTTATTTATAGCTTCAAATCGAAGTCTGTGGCCTCCAACGCATTTCTGTATCAATACAGAATGTCCTTATTTCAAGGATCACAAGGCTCGCAAACTGCAACGGACTGTACAGCACAATGTAATCCTTTATACTCTGGATATGGGTCCCATACCTGTCAAAAGTCATCAGATGACTTGCGAAGGTCAGTGAGACTCGGCTCTATTACTTGCTATGATGATATACTGACTGAGATGGCAGGCTGCAGTGTCGTTTATCACCTGGATTACTTTGTCAAGATTGAGCCAAGCACAAATGAACGGCTACGTCACTACTACAACTTCAACAAGCTCCCCGCTGTCCTTCAAGTAGCAACACATCACTTTGTCGAGACTAGACTTGCTAGAACTTGGTGTAATAGTATGCTGTATGGATGGTGAGTTAGAATTGTGCATTGTATCGAAGTGTATTTACTGAACATTTATACAGGACCTCTGCCTCGAACTGCGTGAAGGTTTACCGTTGTTCATGTGTGGCTTCAGCACCTATTCCCACCAATTGGACCGTCAACGCTAATTTGCGCACTGAATACGTATAAGACTCTTTCAAGATCCTCTTGCTCTTCGAATATCACCTCTCTTGTGGATCCCATCTTTGCGTACCACAAGTAATCGACCAGGCACAACGATTTGATGACGAAATGGAATGTGTCAATACCCATATACGTGTACATGGACAGCCGGAGATTGACCATAAGTGTGAGAAGTGTGTCCGTACAGTCTGTGCAGATGGCGGTAAACAAGGTCTGTCTATTATCAAACCTGTATCAATCTAATAATTTTCTCTAGTTCACGAAGTCTTTGCTGTTGTTTGCGATGGCGTGACAGTTGGCCATCCATGCTGTGGTATTCCACACTGTGAAGGCAAACTTTGGTCAACTAAGGACACATTTTGCTTTGAGCATGCCGACAAGTCTTTGCTCTGTCGTGTTTCTGGATGTCATCGACCACTCGGAAGCAAGGCATCGAAAGCATGTGACCTTTACGAGCACCAAGCAGCAGAGAAGCAATTCCGAGAGAAAGAAAGAGCCGCGTTCCAACTCAAGCAGCGGTACGAGCGTCAACGTCAAGCAGATGGGGAAGCAAATGCGCTATGGAATGCAGGGGAGGATCTGAATACCGGTGAGACGCTGAGTGTAGCTCGGCGGCGAGAAATACTCTCAAACCAAACCTAACCAACAACCCAACTTGCGAGTTCTTTTGTTGTGAGAGGGCGGAACTCTGCTACTAGGGCACACAGAAGACACTGGAAACGACACGAAGCTCGAGTCGAAGACAGTAACATGGCGACGACGAAAAGGGGGATCGGAGCGGCGAAGCCAAGCTCGACGATGCAAACAAAACAAGTAGGGGATGGGGGATAAAAGTTTATAAAGTGGTAGGTAATCTTTTGGGGTGATCCAGTGATCGCTTTGAGCTCTGTGCTCGACTTGGGTAACTCTTTGGAAACAAAACTAGAACTCTTTGAAAGGAAAAGAAACTTGGCAAACTTGACTTCTTAGAAACTTTAGAAAAACTTGGGAAACACTTTAAAACTCTTTGGATTCTGCTGTTCTCTTCTGTGACAACTGATGTCCCAGGAGCCTCTACTACGAAGACCTTTACGTCTAAGCAATAAGAAAACTGGAGTAGAGGTACGTAGAGTACAGGCTTATATAGGTGTGAGGAATAATTAGCTAAGGCAGTGCAGTAAATCGATACAAACAAGTCAACGAAGTCTTGTGATACGGTCGCTGACGGATAGGTATGAGTCAGGGGAGGGGCTAGAACCGGAGACGGGAAGTGGAATCGGACCGGACTATCGGATCGAGAGGTCGGATGGATCGAAGAGTAGGTCTACCTGCTCAGGACTGAGATACTGTTAGTGGGTCGTCGTAGAAGCAGTCGTCGACATGTAAAACAGGATGAGTGACAAGCAAACCTGCCAGTGAGTTGGTTCTTAAGAAGATATGCCCTTGAATAAGGCCTCGGCGTAGGCTTTTGAAGGCGTGGACATCCCAAATTGGTGGTAGTCGTAGTGCTAAAACGACACCGAGTAAGGAGTAGTAGGAGACCCAAGGGGCAAACACTGTAGTTCGAAGACCCTGTCGAAGACGTGGTAACAAGTGCAAAATCGCTTGAGGCGTATTACCGGAAGTGATGAAATGGATGAGTTTGTTATTGAGGCGAGAAAGGGGAGCAAAAAAAAGCAGTCTTCAACGGTTAAGGCCCAATTTGGTAGACAAAGAACTCATAACGAGCAGCTGATAGTTGCTCCTTGTGGGATGATCTTAGCACAGAAGACTTTTTACTTTTCAGAAGGGTTTGCGCGTGTTGCGGTGAGTGTTGAGTTAGCTATCAGTTTAATAATGTTGCTGATGGACTTTCTTTCACCAGAGATTTGCCAAAAACACCTTTGAACACCGCCGAAAACCTAATCACTTCATCTTTGACTGCAATTGCATTCTCTCGAAGCATGTATGGCACCCAAATACTGACCCGGCTGTGCGCGAGTTTTTCAAAGACATTGGTCTTGCTGTCGACATCTTCCACTTCAAGTCAAAGCACAAGGAAGTGGACCTTCACTGCAGCTCGTATTGTAACCCTTACAAATTTCCGGAGCTAATGTATACTGACGAAAATGGAGAGGAGTGATGGTATTTCAGCACTTCCGTCGCGGAGCAGACGAATGCATGGTTCAGTCAGTATCATTCTATTTGCAGAGAGCCATCTTCTTTGATTTCTTTCTGAATCAGATGATTCTATTACACAACGTAGACAAGAAACGTGAACTAGAAGAAGGGGGTTCTTATCCTACGTACTGGAATCTGTAATTTCATGTTTATACCCCATTTGTATGTATCTTGTTTTGTTCACTGCGGAAACTGCGTAAATGAAAATATGTGATGGTATCGCAAATGGAAAAGTATAATGTAAAAATGGAGACATGTGATGGCATCGCGAATGAAGAAATGAACTACTGCACGTGATCAGCATCCGGGACACGCAGGGAAGCGAGACGAAACGTCTACATCCCCGAGTTCTTCACCGTTCCTCAAGGTTTTGGGCTCGTTTTGTAGTGTATCATGAGTTCTTCCCATATGAAGTACCTAGAGCATGAAATCAAATCAATATCTCATGCAGTATTGCAATCTCTGGCTAGAGCATGAAAAATGGCACCTGCAATCATCAAACAGCAGCTCCTGTGAAGGAAAACTCGGAAATTCTGGACAGAATACCTACGGAATCTTATTTTCAGAAGGGTCCCAATTATTTGAGACCAGTATTTGAGTCATAGAGTGCCCGGTCATTGCACAATACTGTTGGTAGTCTGAAATATTGCTGCCGGGTATGCATACAACTTCAAAAAATCATAACTCGATGCAATGACAACCTTACCTCTCAAGCTTCATAATTCTTTGATTCCCTTTTAAAATGAGTGTTATGTGAATTTCCGGGATTTTTTCACTCATGATTGTGGCTCTTGCAATGGACTCAATTTTAAACTATCTTCAAAGGAGGGCGCTTCACAGGGGACAAATTAGGAACTTTCAAAGACCATTGCTTCCTGAAATCCCAGCTGGTAAACTTCCAATGCCTCATGTATAGGGTCTCCAGCATCCCTTAAAGTGAAAATAACTCGGAAGTGGATATCCATTCCCCGATTTTGATGGAATAATGAAGTCAAAAGTCACAGTCCTTTACAGGACAGAAGTGCACCTTTCTCTCTCCAGTCAACTCCTCTTTCTCTTGTCACTGGTCAGTATGTATTCTGGAGATGTCTTTGGAAGAAGTAGGCCCAAATAATGAGAAGCTGTCTTTGTGACAAAGCTGGCGGTCAAGGCAGAGAACATAAGTCACTTACACGAGGCAATCATTTCACATTTTCACAAATTTACCTGCCCGAACACTGTGTCGTAGGCGAGGAATGGAGGGCGCATATGGAAATCGTACTTAAATAAAGATTAAAAAAGATACAGGAAATGGATTATAATATAATCAGTACTCTCAGGCTTGAACTCTGGAAACAATCCTTTCTTGCCCTCATGCCTCGGAAACCTACTGCAAGACCAGTCGAAATCGATGTCAATGCGCTGGACCTTGAAGACAAGAGTTACGAGGATCAGATCCAACTCGCACGCACTACCATTGAACGTTGCGGCTATCGCACTAACGGGAATCCATTCTACTCTTATCGACAGGCTGCCACCGATTTTTTTGTGAAGAAGTCGACACTCATTCACCACTGTCAAGGTCGAAAGACCCGACAAGAAGCCCATCAGGGACAGGCCAAACTGACAAGTGCACATGAAGAGATATTAGTGGAGTGGATACGACAAAAGGGGAAGCGGTTCATACCTCTTACGTTGCAGACAGTGGCAAATCACGCGTCTGTCATCAGCGAGGACAGTGTCGGTGAGAGCTGGGTGATGCGTTTTCGAGCTCGGCACCCTGAGCTGAAGGCACGCTGGGCCGGAGGGATAGAGAAGTGCCGTGCACAAGCTCTCAACCCTATCACCACGAATGATTATTTTGAAGAATTGAAGGAGATCATTACGACATACCACATCGAGCCTCAGCATATCTACAACATGGATGAGAAGGGTGTCATGATGGGCAAAGGAGAAAGAACCATGGTCATTGTCGACCGTGATCAAAAGGATGTAAAGATGCTTGAAGACGGTGATCGGGAACTGGTGACCATCATCGAATGCATTTCCGCTGATGGGACACCAATACATCCTAGTCTTGTCTTCAAGGGAACTCGCCGTGATCTTACTTGGGGTGCTGAAAATTATTGCAACGCTAGGTCAGCATAAATATGATATTTGTGCCCAGACACAAAAGGCTTACCCAATACTTTTTCACAGCATCTCACATTCAGTAAAGGGGTGGACTGACCAAGAGATCGGTTTCAAATGGATCCAGCGAGATTTCGAGCCGGCGACGCGCAAGAAACTGAATAGCGATGATGAATACCGCTTGCTTATTCTCGATGGTCATAATTCCCATACCACCTACCAATTCTGCAACTTCGCTGAAAAACATAAGATTATTATCTTATGTTTGCCTCCACATACCACTCACTGACTACAGCCATGTGATGTTGCAGCCTTTGGGCCACTCAGCTCTGCTTGGAAGAAGTTGGTGAACGAGCTCACTATGCGTGGCGAGTCTGTTCGGAAAAATAACTTCATCAAACATTACTCCTACGCACGAGCGAAGGCACTTACCGCTGAGACAATCAAGACAGCTTTCCGAAAGACCGGTATACATCCATTGGACCCCAACGCTATTCCCGATTGGGTGTATGAAGCAGCCCTGAACACAACAACACAACCTTCGCAGCCCATTCGTACAGCCTTGCCCGATCTTCTTGAGATCAGTGTTCCCCAGAGTCCATTCTCCCAGTTGGCTCCGTCAACAAATCAGGCGGATAGTCCTTCAGCAAAATCTTCAGTATCGGATTCACCATCAAATGCATCATCGTTTCACTCACTGGATATAACTCTGGACGAGACAACAGACGAATACTTCTCACGCATGACAGCGAAAGATATGTTTCATCTCTCTGGGCTTTCCGAGAACGTATCAGCAGATGCGACGCTTGAGGATCTTCACACGCAAAATATCCAATTGCGGGATTTGCTGGAGAAGGCATGTCATCAGATGCAGCGCGATTTCGCATTGAAGAAGCTGATGGATAAAGAGAATGGGGACTTACGAGAACAACTTTTCCGCAAAAAGAAAAAACCTCCGAAGAGGTTTGCAGCTGCAACTGCTAGTCGGCACATGACATCGGAGGAGGCCCTGGAAGCTTTAGCATATGAGGAGTGGAAGCCAAAATGGATTGAGGTTAACAAGAGCTTCAAGGAAAGACTGAGGACGATAGCAAAAGATAAGAAGGCAGATGAAGAGAAACAGCGTCAGGCAAATAAAGAGGAACGTAAAAGGCAGAAGGAAATAAGGGACAAGCAAAAGGAGCTGGAGCAACAGGAGAAGGAGCAACAGAAAGTAGAGAAGGGAATAGAAAAAGCGCGCAAGGAGGCAGAGAAGGAAGCAATGAGATTAGAGAAAGCAGCTCAGAAGGCTGAGCGAGATCGCATTGCAACAGAAAAGAAAGCGGCAACTGAAGAAAAAAAACGTGTTGCTGCAGCTGAAAAGGAAAGGAGGGAGAAAGAGAAGCAAAAGAAGGGAACAGGGAAAAAAAAACGAGGGATGGCCACAAAAAGACAAGCCACTAGAAGAGCAAAGCGACTCGAAGAAGACTCTGACTCCCAGGAGGATTTTGGTGTAGACTTCAACGATATCGACTCGGATACTGAGCTCCCTGCTACCAACACTTCTCTCCCAGCCACCACTTCTTCTCCTCAATCTGTCCATCCCCTTCCTCATCCCCTTCCTCGGCCTCAACCTCGTCCTCGTCCTCGTCTTGGCACAAAAGCTGCAGATACCCAGGCTGGGAGTGGCCTTATTGATGAAGATGAGTTGTTCATACGGAGATCTCGCCGGACCAGGTCCTAAGCAGGTAGATTTGAAGGGAAAAGGTCCATGGATGAGGCTACAGTTGTTTCGGATGAGAAAGATTCGAAGAGAACATGAGTATTCGTTGTTGAAGGAGGTCAAATGTATATGACGTGGCAAATTGGCAAATTACATCATGTGTCCCGCTTCTATATAAATCTTAATTCCAGTCAGTTGACAGAAAAATATTCATAGGGCTCGCAGTTCTGCCCATAAAAATTTATAAACTTGATACGAATGTAGACATGATTAGTACCTTTCTCCTGATGCTAAAGGGATGGAAAACAGACAAGAACTGAGTGAGGAACACTCCAATTACAGATCGGTGTCCCGGTTCCTGATTAGACCCAGTAGGTATAATGCGAGTAAAAGAAAGTATTACTAAACATCATCATCCACAAGTTGATCCTCTTCCTCTTCCCCTTCACTAGGAACTTTCACAAACCTACCATGACAACAATGACGGGATGGAACGAAGTCATCTGAGTCATCACCATCATCATCACTGACAGCTGCGAGCTCCTGGTCCCTTCTCTTCTGTTGTGACATTCTCTGTCGAGCGGCCCTGACTTCCGCTTTTGGTGCATTTACCTCAGCCATGAACTTTGACCAAAGACCATCATCTGTCCTTCCAGCATCAAGATAGCGTTGACGAGTAGAATGTGTCATACTATCCCACCACTGCTTGTGAAGATAGTATGTGGACCTCGGCCATCCCTTCTTGTCGGTGACCTTGGCATCCTCAAATGTCCTTCAAAAAAGATCCCTGAGGGTTGGTTGACCTTTACCCTTAGGGTTTGCATTTGCGACATAAAAGAAGTTTGCTATATCGACAGCATAATACTTCTCAGGCCAATCGCGCTGTATGGGGACCTGCTCGTCATCCAAACTATCATCCACAACAATTACTTCATGTGGACTCCAGGTGGGCTCCTTCTTGACAGTAGGGGAGGCAGGCTCCTTCTTGACGGTAAGAGAAGCAGGCTCATGCTTTACGGGCGATGGAGATGGTGATGACTCAGGAGACGACGTAATTTCGATTACCTCAACTTGCAGAGGAATGGTGGATGGAGGCAATGATGGAGATACTGATACAGGTGGGGGAGATGGAGTTGGTAGGAACGTAGATGGATGGGTAGAGGGGGTGGATACAGACAGATGGGTAGAGGAAGTGGACACAGGCAGTTGGGGTGAAGTTGATGGAGACGAGGATGGAGACAATGACAGAGACGAGGATGGGGACAACGACGGGGATAAAAATTGCACCTTGTTCTTCTTTATGGGCTGCTCAGGACTCAGAGACTTGCTGGCGTTACGTTTGCCCTTCGGAATGAGTTGGTTATGGATGGAAGTAGAAGATAGTGGTTCCGGGTGGGTAGACCTCTGCTTTGATTGGGCAATTGTCAACATCTCGAGCTCTTTGCTAAGATCCTTCTGCTGAGTGGTAATGGAGCGCGGTTTTGTCAAAATCTCCTTCGAAGTAAGCGGTAGAGTAGGTCTCAACAGCGAGTTGAGCCCATCACATTCCTTCACCGAAATATCACGTAACAAGAGGACAGGTACACCATCTAAACAGAGTTGCTGAGGAGAATTGACCTTGACAACATGGGGAATGCTACCTGCAAGCCAACACTGCATGCCATGATGGTAGTAGTGGAATTGGGTACCTTCGATACCAGCACGGCAAAGAGTTTGATGATCGATGACAAAGTTTCCGTCAATAACCTCGCCTTGTACCTCAAAAGGTATTGGCTCAGTTGAGTCCAGCCAGGTCATTACCATTACAGTTGAGTTGACCTGCTTGGTAGACTCCTGTGCTTTGTCAAGCTCTTGACGGACAGCAGTACGTTTGAGTTCTTGCTGGCGTTGTGACTCAGCTGCATCCGCATGTAGCTGAGTGTAGCACTGTGCCTCTCGAGCAGACAAAGTTAGAGGAGTAGTTGAGCAGAGTTGGGATGAGGGTGGAGGAGGAATGAATGAAGCGGATGAAGTTGGAGGAGTAGTCGAGTGGGGTTGGAATGAGGGTGGAGGAGGAATGAATGAATGAGGTTGAGACGAGGATAGGGAGCCCGTAAGAAGTGAAGTATGAGGTTGGAATGCAGGAGGAGGGACAGACAGCTGTGGTTGGGATGAGGGTGGCATAGATGTAAGAAGCGAGATAGAATCTGTTGGAGTTGGGCCCACTGCTGAGGAACGCTGCTCTGCTGCACGGCAGTGATTAGTGATATGACACCCACCAATCTCCGCACAGTGAGTCTTGCAGCGAGCATTAGGACAGGCTTGGTTCAGCTTGCTATCACAACCGGGCACACCACAGGTATTAACCTGGATTTGCTGGGAAGAGGGACGAAAAGAAGGTGCTGGTCCTTGAGACCAAAGAGTTGGGTATGTCGAAGGGATTTCCAGGGGAGAGAATGTGCTTGTTGAAGGGATATTTCTGGAGAGGGAGAGGGAGTGTTGGGGTTGCCAGGTTGTGGATCCTTGAGTCTAAAAAAGCGACACTTTTTTCCATCCCTATACACATCGCACTGTAGAGAATACAGACTGATTAAGAACTGAAAACTGTAAAATGAACTATCAACAACATACCGCTGCAAAGTATCGGTCTAAATTGTGGTTTTCGTTGTGGGTAACACGTCTCCAACGTATCCAGACCTGCCCTGGGCAATGGGTACAGTATGTACCAGACATATCATCTCCTTCATCCATAGCGATTTGGAAAAATAAGGTAACACTGAAAGAGCTGGTATCAGTAAACTATCGCAATGAAAAGGCCGGTATACATACATTAAAAGTATCTACAATAAAAGGCGAAAGGGATAGTGGTAGAAGAGAAGAAAGAACTGTGATCACGCTAAAACGCAGGGGAAACTCGCTATGAAGACACTAGCCGCTATGCGTGCAAAAACACACACACAACCACACAACACAAACAACACAAAGGCTAGTTATGTCAAGCAAGTTAAACCAACGCAAGTTAGTTCGGGGGGTTCAGAGAGGGAATCCTTTATCAAATAACTTTAGAGAGTATTGACAAGGTAGAGTATATTGAAATAAAACTCTGACTCCTTCGAAACGAATTGATTCTTCAGCTAAATCACAAAGTCTGATTTTAAATAAAATCCGACACTGATCAAAATAGGTTTTCAAGAATGCAACGCTTGGTATATCAAACGAATTCTATTTGTGTCTAACTCTACAACACTCGGGGAAGTAGGATAAACGGAAAGTTGTAATACTATGCGCACGGGCACTAGCACTACGAGGTATGTGGAAATTATAGTCTCGGTAGACTCAGAGATCTCAACTGCAAAGTGCTGTCACTAAGCCGACCACCAAGAAACTCTAATTTTGAAAAGCCCAGCCACCAGCAACGCTCTGCTGATTCGGAAACTGTACTTTTCACCCTTACTAGTCAAGTCACTGTAGACAAGAACTAGGCAAAAGTATATGAAAATGAAACTTTCTTAAGTACAATCACAACACTGAGACTAATACACAAGACGGAGATTAAATCTGACTTTGCAATACCGTGGACGTTTATACTGCTATCAACTGTAGACCACAGTGTCCCCGAGCGCTGTCACACTTAAATTGTGCTATCTGGTGAGTAATCTGCATTTCTGGTATATACATACAGGCCTTTTATACTACGAGGAGGGAGATAGTCACAAGAAAAATACAGAAACAGTAGACAGTAGAAAGATCAAGAGATATACATTTTTCTTTTACTTTATATGGTAATTTGGGAGGCAAAACAAAAATAAAACTAAAGTCCGATTTTAACATATGTGCGTTCAAGTCCATATTCGTATGTAAAATATTAGGTTAAGTTGGATCAACCTTTTGGATCGGATTTTGCTACGTGTCGGTGTTGAACCGGCCCTGGCTATCATGATAAAGCACCATTTTTCCGTGCACCCGGTATGACTCCATCAGATCAGTTCTTATGATTGGCTAGTTGATGCTTCCATGCATCTGTTTTCTACGTGTCTACTACGTGTCTATCTTCTCCTCCTACGTGTCCAGTGTTTATCAGCCACGGAAGCAAAATTATTGCTCCTATTCCAGTCGGATTTTGCTATATCCGCTGTCAGCACTTCCCGTGAATGCCTTTAGTTATCAATTAGACCTAGACGTCGATCCGGTCAGATGGCAATAGCTATCTGTCAATCCGTTATGTCCGATTTAAGCCTATAAGCTCTTTCTCGCTGAGTCCGATATTGGACCTTGTAGCCGACAAGCCCGACGTTCAAGTTTTTCCTCCTTCCCGTGGATATAACTAGAGTTATCCTATAGCTAGTAAGATCTGACTGTATCCAGTCACCACTTGATTCAGATTCGAATATAAAGGTCAGCCACCTTAGCGTTGATTCGAATCAATTATCGCACGCGTTGTTAATGATTTGGTGCAATTCTGATTCAAATTGTAATTTGAATCACTTGGTAATTTGAATTTACAAACATTTTTTAACGGACAGGAACTCAAATTGCAATTCAAACCCCTACATGTTCAAATCAACAATGCGCGTGCTGAAGCTGAAGGACAACATTCTCTACTGTAGTATGATTCGAATTGCAATTCGAATCACTATTCAAATTGCAATTCGAATCACTATTCAAATTGCAATTCGAATCACTATTCAAATTGCAATTCGAATCACTATTCAAATTGACAATGCGCGTCTGCAGCCGATGGACAACATTTTCTCTGTACTATAATTCGGATTGCGAATCACTATTCAAATCGACAATGCGCGTGCTGAAGCCGATGGACAACATTTTCTCTGTACTATAATTCGAATTGCGAATCACTATTCAAATCGACAATGCCGAGTGAGGGTAAGGAGGAACGGGAGGTGGGAAAAAAGGTGAGGGTTGAGAGTATGACCAGTCTAAGGTGGAGGATGTCAGTTCAGAGATGAAGCTGTGAGGTCGGGTAGAGTGTCAATCATCGAAAATTGTGCATTAGTATCAGAATCACTCACGTTGTATTGGCTCAGGTTGTCTAGCACACCCTTGAAGTTGCTTCCCATGTATGCTTCTATCATTTCTCGTACAATAGAATTCTTGTTCAATGTACGTAGAGAAGGAAAGGTTGTCTATAGCTTGGGCCTTGAAACCGGACTGCAATAAAGCGGCAAGTTGGCATACAACACCATAGATGGCTATATCTCCAGGAGAAACCAACTGAAGATATTCTTAGTGCATATTTCGGGCAACAGGATAAGAAACTCACCTTGTCAAACCATTCAACTAGCCCACTTCCAGAAGCATTTGATATATTTCCAGGAGCAGCTCTCAAGAAGTGGTATGCCGCCCTCTCATAATTTGCTTGTGACAAATGCAAAGGTGAAGACAAAGTGATACGATATGGATGAGACGATCAATGGCTCCGTGACCGGTGATATAAGACTAGGAAGAGGGGGTGCATTCTAATTGGGATGTAAATTGTATCCACGACTCCGACAAAAGGAGGAGGACTGTTGTCCTCGAAAGTTTGATCCCGTTTGCTTTTAGGAAAAAAATTTCCATGGTCTGGGATGATCATTTCCGCATTTTTCACCTCTCATCGGACTCCGACTGAAAAGTCGTTGCTCGAGTGGTTTCGCCCGCCACTTCCATCGGCATTTCTTTCCGCACAGCTCCAGTATTTTCTGGCTAATTTTTTTATCTCACTGAATAGCTTGTGTGTCCAGCACTATGAGCTCATAATCTCACTTTGGTGCGAAGTCGGAGTCGGGGATGCCGCGGTGCGGCGCTAATAATTAGTAATACAGGGCGCGTGGTGAATTTCTTTTTTGGAGTAGGAGGCGGATTCGAATTAGGGCTCGAATTATGATTCAGATTATGATTCAAATTGGATTAGTACTACAGGGCGCATGGTGGTTTGTTTGAATCAAGGCAGGTAGGATTCGAAATTATTATTTGAATCACGATTCGAATTATAACTTGAATCGAGACGGTGCAACTTGTAAATTGCTAGTGGCATCATGATTCAAATTATATCAGTAGCAAAGGGCGTGGTAATGATTCGAATAAATGCCATGGTGAGGCACCTTTATATTCGAATCAGAAGCAAATGATAGTAGCTGTATCTTAATAGGCTTCATGCAACATATTATTGAACAGATGCATACCTGTCAACATAGGACATAGTAGCTTGATAGACTTGTTAATCCTACCGCAGCCACAATTCCCTGGTTGAATAAGTATGACTTGGGTAAGGTCAGATTTTATCTGTGCACCTCTATAGGACTTTCATTACTTAGTAAATATACTAAGCTCCAGTACATATAGCTCTAGTTTTTGGTTAACAGCTTGGGAACAGCTATAACCCTCAGTTTCCCTCAGTATCCAAGCCCAAAACTTTGTTATTAACATTATTAAAATCGGATTTCGAGCCTAGAACCGCAAAATTGGCTCGTCAACGTGTGATTGGGAATTACATATTGATTGGCTCTAGATCTAACACATGTAAATACATACATTCCAGTAACGCCCTGCTGACTCTATCCGCACACACAGTGCCCGGGACACAATAGAAGCTGTGTAGGGCATAGGACTCTGTGTAGGATCCCAGTGTAGGACCTTTTGACTCGGACTCTGTGTCGGACTCTTGAAATCCCGTCCGCTCTCAATGATTCTTATGGTTATAACTTTTAAAACTCAATTACAATTACAAGAATGATTTTAGAGTCCTAAACTATTTTAATGATTTTAATCAAGTTAGGATAATAGTGATCCACCATAATCTTGGTTAAAATATTAGTCTTGTAGTTTTCTGTTAGCGCGGGCACTGCCAGAAAATTATGATATAATCACAGCAGTTCCCATGTACCTGACTCCGACGTGTCAGCATGTTTTTCATCTTTGACTACCATGTTCTGGTTTTATTAAGCCCTAAGCTCCACATCCTCAACAATACACGCCTACAAGTCCTCGAATACGTCAAAAATCAAAGTTTCCGTGATAACCCAATGTTGAAAGAGCCTATTTCAAGTTGGACGGACGCTGTTGGAATTGCAACCCTCAACTCAGTCGCATCTAAACGTGTACCACAATGGCTGAATGGACTTTATGAATATCAAGTTGAACCTATTTCTTGTCTTTTGAATCAAGAGCACGTTCTTCTGTTCGTGGGCACAGGCTCCGGAAAAGCGGCTCTTTTCATTATTCCCCTTATAGTACATCAAGAACTCTCCCAATATCCTTCACTTTCAGTCAGAAAGAACGTCGTTGTTATGTTCATTACTGTACCATTTCAAGGTGATGTTCAGTCACAGGTCACAGGACCCTCTGAACTAAGGATTTCTGGTGTGTGTCACAGGTCACAATAGGCTTTGAACTATGTGACAGACCAGATTTTTTGGAGGCTAAAAACAAAAATTTTCGAGCCCTACAGGCTGACTTGATGACATATAGGAATCATGTCACCAAGTCATTTCCAGCTTGTTCAGAGTTGTTCCACACCTACTAATTCCATTCATGATCATGCTTTTGGCATTTTCACCCTTAATTTTTCTTTAGCATACTGTACCATTTCGTTCAATTTGCAAAACACGTGCCCTGTAAATTTTTCCGACAATTCTCCAAAAATCGGAAAAATCGAGAAAAAATTATTGGCAGGGTCAATGAAAAATGGCCGTTACACGTTACACGCGAATTGAATTAAATGGTACAGTAAGGTACTGTAAGTACTCTTCTCCTCTTGTCTCCTCCACCTCCTCAGATTCTGAAAATTTTATAGAACAGAGTACGTGAGCCTGTCACATATGAACCAAACTGAATCAGTGTCACAGATTGCTAATGAATTTGAACTAGGTGAACTAAGAAGTCAAAATGTCACAGGTCACAGGCATGAACATCACCTCGAAATGCTACAGTACGCCCACCAAAGGGCTTGAAAATAGCATTGTAGGTACTAGTTTTTTTGGGTAGGTACTCTCGGGCAAAGTAGGAATGTCGGCATTAATGAGATACTGTATCATTTCGTTCGATTCGCTCAGCACGTGACTTTTTGGGAATTTTCAGAAATTCCTAAAAATCGGAAAATTCGAGAAAAAATTATTGGCGGGGTCTTTGAAAATTGAGCGTGACGCGTGACACGCGAATCGAACAAAATGATACAGTATCTTTGACATGGTTTTTTGCGTTTTGACTTGCCATCTTCCATTCTTGAATGCTTGAAGGGATCTTGATGAGTCTGAAGGATAGCAAGACAGCTGCATGTTGTGTAGAATCAACGGATGATAACGGGAGTAAGGACAGGGGCCATGTGAACTTGACAGATTATGTCAGAAATTCCTGGCAGTGCCTGCGCCTATTGTAGTGTTGCAACGGCGCGGCTCAGAGCCGCAGCTTGAGCCTAGCCGAGCCTAAAAATCGCTAGCCGCTGCATGTGATCGGCTGAGTGGCTCAAAATCATCGGCGCGGCTCATGGCTAGGCTTTCAAGCCGCTTCAGCTGGCTCAAGCCGGAGTTAATAACAATTGAACGGTAATCGGATAATTTCCCTGTGACGTAGCATGACGCCACGTCACGCCAAGTCTCATCACGTCCTACTCAAAGCCTTTTTAGCAACTTTTTAAGTTCCAAGCTCATTTAAAAATCATTTCAATATAATTTTATTCATGATCACACTACACTTAGTTGTATTTAAGACTAAAAAGCTCAGAAAATAACGCATTGAAAATTTGAGAGAATTGACGGCTCAAGCCGTGGCTTGAGCCTAGCCAGCTGTGTGATGAGCCGAGCCACATTCTTTAATCGGCTTGGCGAGCCAATTTAAGCTGTAGCCAACTGAAAGCCGAGCCTAGCCGAGCTGCGCCTAGCCGTTGCAACACTAGCCTATTGTATTCCACCAGACTACATATACACACACGAAGAGTGTCAAGTGTATATCGTCAGTCTGGTTACACGAGACTATTAAAATATACTGAAATGGTTTTGAGGGTTTTGGGATTATAAAGATTTTAATCTGATTAAAATAGACCGTCATTTTTTCTGATGTCTTTATCTCTTTTCCTTATCCTCATTGTTGATGCCTGTACTACTGTACCATTTTGATCAATTTGTCTGGTCACAGGTCACAGCTAAGGCATGACACAGATGCCGGATTTTCCCAGATAACCTGTCGGATATCCGTAGGAAAACTGGCTGGTCCAGATCAAAATTATATCCGCAACCTGCAGATGCAGATACTGCTGGATGCGGATTGAGATTTTTTGAAAAAGTTTAAAAACCTGCAGGTATCCGGTGACGAGCCAATTTTGCGGTTCTAGGCTCGAAATCCAATATTAATTATGTTAATAACATAGTTTTGAGCCTGGATACTGAGGGAAACTGAGGGTTATAGCTGTTCACAAGCTGTTAACCAAAAACTAGAGCTATATGTACTGGAGCTTAGTATATTTACTAAGTAATGAAAGTCCTATAGAGGTGCACAGATAAAATCTGACCTTACCCAAGTCGTACTTATTCAACCAGGGAATTGTGGCTGCGGTAGGATTAACAAGTCTATCAAGCTACTGTGTCCTATGTTGACGGGTATGCATATGTTCAATAATATGTTGCACAAAGCCTATTGAGATACAGTCAGATCTTACTAGCTATAGGATAACTCTAGTTATATCCAAGGGAAGAAGGAAAACTTGAACGTCGGGCTTGTCGGCTACAAGGTCCAATATCGGACTTAGCGAGAAAGAGCTTATAGGCTTAAATCGGACATAACGGATTGACGGAGAGCTATTGCCATCTGACCGGACCAACGTCTAGGTCTAATTGGTAACTAAAGGCATTCACGGGAAGTGCTGAAAGCGGATATAGCAAAATCCGACTGGAACAGGAGCAATAATTTTGCTTCCGTGGCTGATAAACACTGGACACGTAGGAGGAAAAGATAGACACATAGTAGACACGTAGAAAACGGATGCATGGTGGCATCAACTAGCCAATCATAAGAACTGATTTTGAAGTGATCCGATGGAGTCATACCAGATGCACGGAAAAATGGTGCTTTATCATGGGTGGAGTCATATGATAGTAGCGGATAGCCAGGGCCAGTTCAACACCGACACGTAGCAAAATCCGATCCAAAAGGTTGATTCAACTTAACCTAATATTTTACATATGAATATGGACTTGAACGCACATATGTTAAAATCGGACTTTAGTTTTATTTTTGTTTTGCCTCCCAAATTACCATATAAAGTAAAAGAAAAATGTATATCTCTCGATCTCTCTACTGTGAGGAAATGTTGCAACTCGCAAGAAAGTCATCAAGGTAATGATGGATATGGGCAGGCAAATGGTGCTGGATGATCCAGTGTAGGGCTTCTGCAAAGAGGTAAAAGATGTATGGAGTGGAGTGTAGGCCAAACCCCAGGATGACATCATGCTAGAACTGACCTAGCCATGTGAAGCCAAGGAGGTGCCAATCCTGTGGACAAACAGGTGATGGAAGGCAGGTCTAGCTTAACAAGCAAAGAGCCCAGTCCTGCTGCAACAAGATCCTTGATAGTGAGGCACACTGTATCATAAACAATAGCAGCTTCAACAGAATCAGGTATACCATCATTTACTGAGGACCCATGAGGCCAAGAAAGATGATGGCAAACTTTTGATGAGTGTTTGTGAGTGACACCACCTGAGCTACAAAAGTTATCAAAGGGAGGGAAGGGGAAGGGACCAGCAGTGCAACCATTAGCAAGTTGTGCCAAAATGTGAGTAGTTACTGCTGCTTTAGGCCAGCTCATGTTCACCCAAATACATTTCTTTTTTTTTTCTCAGAGGAGCACACATAGAAGAAGCAGTTAAAGACATTTAACCAAGGTCTATGCAGCAACTGACCACATACTTCTATTCATCCCCTTTATTAGAGACCGCATTGCGCTTTGACGAGTCGTCTCTTTTCCTCTCAACAACATCTGACAGCACACATGCAGGTACTCATCTCACTCTCTTTTCTTCTCGACAACATCTGACAGCACGCATGCAGTCTTTGCTGCTGCTGCTTTCTCATTTTTCCCATCCACCTTCCCCTACTTACTCCATTCTTGTCTTTCTGTTGTTTTCATTTAGTCTTTATATGTAGATACTCGTGTCTTGTATGCTAGTCCTCTCATAGTGGCCCATGTTCGCTACCACGAGCCCCTGAGCCCCCACAATTTCACTTGGGTTCTTTCTGGGGATCACTCGTTGGATTGCCTTATGCATAGCCACTTTAGGCCAACTCATGTTCACTCAAATACATTTCTTTTTCTTTCTCAGAGGAGCACACATAGATGACCTTGTAATAATGCTTACCTCATGACATCATCCGGTCCCGTAATTTGAATGGGATAAGATAAGGATTTGCTAAATGGGGATGCACGTGGAATGCTAGCCAGCTAGAGTTAGTAAGGACGAGTCCATAAAGGGCCTTGTAATTTTGGACACTGAACTCATTGAACTGGAGTTCAAAAACGTTACACCCAAAGTGGACCGAACTTTTCTTCATCGGGCTACAGTACTTAACACTCACCATATTTTCTGTAAATTCTTGAGGACCTATGCAGCTCTTGATCAAGTTGGTTACATTTGGCAATCACTCTTGTCAACATTTCTGGATAATCCTCCAAGGGGTGAAAACAAATATCCTACCAAACACTATAATATTGTTATGTGGACCTACATACGGATTAGAAAAGTTCAAATCCTCAGGAATTGAGAGAAAATATTGAGAAATGAGTGTGCTAGGGCTTGCAGAAGATCCTATATATTAAAACACTCAGGCTAACGATTTTTCGCACGTTATATTAGTCATAATTTTAGTAAGCAACCAACCTTCCCAAAGGAGCACAACCTAACGTCGGGGCCATAGGCCCCGACCAAGCTTCAGCTTGTTGAGCTTGGAAGCTTGCATTGCATTTTTTGGCGTGCCTTATGTAACATGTTCTTACAGGAGAACACTGGCGGCAACTCCCCGACTCTCTCTTATCTAATTTGTTTTACAAATTAGATAAAAAGAAACAGGGTATTATGTCTGGAGCTCGAACCAATTCCCACGGGCACATTAAGTAAGATTTTTGGCTCATGATTAGGTAACACCCATCGGAGAATCCAACCGAAGACGGAATGCAAGACCGAAAAACCCCTTTTTGCGTCCTTCCAAATCCACAAACTCTTAAAATCGCCAATTGCATACCAGTTCGAAACCTTGCTCATGAACCGCGAAAATGGCACGAGGACCACTCCTACAATCCATAGACCTAGTTGGCTTCTCAGTCCCGGACACCCGCCGTTTATTGGAGCCAAACAACTCCAAAACACGCAGGCATCACAGGGGCAATTGTTCAGCATTAGGGACCCTGACAGATGGCCTTTAGAGAAACGGATCGTCTTTGATTCGTGCTTTCTGCTCAGATAGAACGCGAAATCAAGGAATCGGAATCTGACAAGTCTCTGGAGCCTAGGCCTTTACCAGAATGGGAGCCTATGCTTCGACAATACTTCCATCAACACGAGCTGGATCCGTTTTCCAACACGCAGTAGGTGTGTGGCATGGCTACATCCGGTTCTAGGGTGCCGCAGTTCTTTACCAGTTTTCAGTGGGATTTGGACTTTGATCTTTACGTTCTGCTTTCAAATTGTCGGGCAGCGGGTTTGCTTCTTTTAAGTTGCAATTATGACTTTGCCCCAGTGGCAGGTCAGAAGGCCGATTTAATAGATGCTATTGACGACTTTTTCGTGGTGAAGACAGGTGTGGTTGGTACTCCGACAGAGGATCGTGGTATTGCAGCAATGTTTAATTTCAAGAGGGATGCTAGAACCATTCAACTTTGCTTGTTGTTCCAATTTGTTGGAGGTTATTCTTAGATTGCTTCCGTGTGTTTTCTTGATTGACTGTTGTCAGCTTGTGTAATGAACTTTGCAACACGCCGTCTCCCTTTTCCCATGTTCTTCCCTGGTCTCTAGACGTTCTAACTTGAAGAACTCGATGATTAGAGCTCTGGCGACGAGTCACATTGCTTTTTCTGTCTCCAATTGATGCTCGGTGTTGTGACTTCTTTGTGGTTCAGTTTCTGTTTACATCTTCAGTTTTAGGAGTTCATTAGTTACCCTCCAGGTTTAATTGTTAGTTTATTTTACAGCTGAAGAACTCGATGGTCAGAGTGCTAGCGACAGGGCACATTACTTTTTCTTTTCCTAATTGACGCTGCAGTGTTGTAACATCTAATTACGTCTCGAGTTTTAACAGTTGTTGGCATCTCCAGGTTTAATTACTAGTTTATTTTATGTCTCCAGGGTTAATACTTCCAGTTTTGATAGTTTATTCTACGTCTCCAGTTTTTATAGTTTACAAGACAGCACCATGCTCCGCTCGGACCGTCTTTAAGAGGTTGGAAGGATCGCAAAGAGACGACGGAAGCTATTGGCAGACAGAACCAAATCAAGTAGAACTTAAGGTAATGGGCGAAGTGCCATTGTTTATAAAGAGTTTGATTTGATGCATGATGCTTGAGGGTTTTGCGCGCTTCAGTTTTTCGGTGGTTCTGTGAGTCGGGGACGCCCCGCTTGCGGGGGTTACTGATCCGGAAGAGGTCCGGGGAGTTGTTGGATTACTAAACTCGAGTTGCGCAGGTGGCTGTGTACTTTCCATGAGTTAGACATGTGATCCTCTGGGTAGCCAAATCCGGAGCCGTATTACTATTAAGCGGCATCACAAGCAGGTCTGCTCGGTAACAGTAGATGCCGGAACTAACAGCCTCGTATCTGCCGCGATGGCCCACATCATGGATACCTGTAGCGGTATCAGGTTTGTATTGACTTCTTCGAACGCTTGCCAACATATGTAGCAAGTCAAGAAGAAAAATTTTGTGATTCGTATTTTTACTCGTGTTCCTCACAATCACTCACGTACCCTCTACAGACCCTCAGTTAACAACAGTTGGATGTGAAGGATAAATTAGTGCATTTCTCATAGTCTGGAGACAAGCCGCTCACTGGCTCGGAGTGGTTCAGTCCCAAGCCACATTTCTCATAGAACCGTTGACCGAACTCGGTCAGGAGCACTTGAATGTCCTCAAACATCAGAGCCTCGCAGTACCAATGATAGTTGTCGGTAACACGTAATAATTTCTGATAAATATGAACAATATTGCGACACTGAGCAGAAAGCCTCCTTTGTCAAAAGTTTCTGAAAGAAGGAAGGAAGCGCTTGAAATCAAGGTGCTAGGCACTGAAGACCACATTCTCCACCGCTTCCTCTCTCAAGTCGCCAAGGTCTAAGGAGTATTCCGTGAGAAACATTGATTTACCCATGAAGCAGAAGCAGCACAGACCAAGGCGCTTAGCGCTGAAGACTACGTTTTCCACAGCTTCCTTTCTCAAGTCGCTGATCTCTGAGGGGTACTTCGTTAGAACATTGATTCACTCATAAGACAGCAGCAGCACAGACCGAGGCGCTTAGCACCGATGACTACGTTTTCCACAGCTTCCTCTCTCAACTCGTTAATCTCTACGGGGTATTCTGTTAGAACATTGGTGTTGAGGGATAAGAAGTTTCGGAAGCGTACCCAGGGGAGCGGCAACGACGGACGCAGCCAAGAGCAACACGCTGATGAGATTTTTCCAGGAAGGCATGTCCTTGAAAATGTTGAATCAGGGAAATGAACAATGTTAGCTGCCTTCTCCTGTTTTTATGCGCGCGCAGGACCTTTTTCACGGCATAGTTCATCTAATTTCTGGTGTTCCTGCACGGACGTCGCAATGTGATGGCTTCTTTTCATTAGTCCATCCCTCTCCTTGGGACCCCAGACAGTCGAATGTAGTTCTTTCTAAGCTGGTCAGTCTTTTCTGGTGTTTCAATGGCCCAAGTACACTGGATGCTGCCTCAAGTCTAAAGTTATACCTCAAAATGACTTACATATTACAGGGATACCTTTATGTCCGACATCAATCAAATAGCATTGCTGGCTCAGGACCATTCTTTCTTTTCTATTATCTGTCAGTAATGGCCGCAATGATGATACAGCGCCTCCTCCCTAACATCGCCGCTGAATCTTATTCTTATATTGAAGTTCGTTACCCACGGGCCACTCATTTCCGGATTCACCAACGGCAAAGTAACCCTGGATATGGGATCTCACGACTCAGACAAAAATATGACCGCTCGACGGAGAGATGTTCAGATAGGTGCCTGTCGTACTGATTCGTTTTGGAACATACTTGTACGAAGGGCCCCTACTAGCGTCGAGCTGATATCTCGATATTCTTGTTGTGATCACAGTTCGTATCGAACAAAACACCGAGTTCCCGATTCACAGTAAAACACCTCGATCAAAGATGGATACAGAGAATTAAGACATGATACCCATTGATACTGTCCTCTGGAGTACAAGGCCAGAGCGTGAAATCTCCTTCGAGCGGATGTTTTGGTGGTCTTGGAGGACCCCGAAATATCCCTGCAGAGGTTGAGGGACGAATTCTTTTGTCCGAAATTTTTTTGGCCTGAGTTTGACCTACGATGCCTGAATTCGAAAATCTTGATTTAACACATGCGTCGAAAGAGAGTATCTGTAGCAAAAGGTATACAAGCTTGATATAGAAGAAGCCTATCCATAGTAGGTGGATTGACTGATGCCTGATGTCTGATTTGTGATTCAACATGGCCGTCGGCCAAAGAAGCTGTCCGAATGTTTACAGGCTCTTTCTCGGCTTTGGTCTAAGCCACTTTTTTGTCCGGACTTATGATCGAACCTATATGATAGTATATCAGGACATTCCGGGGTCCTGGTCTTAGCGCCTGGGCAGGAGGAGATTCACGTGCAGCCTTTTTCTTTCGAACTGGGTATTGTAAGTGTTCACCCTACTATTATCGCTATCATTCCTTGAATTGCCTACGCACAAACTTCGAATAAGCTGAATCACATCTAAGATCCGAGTTTCCATTCAAAACTCCGTGGGTACATCACTGCTTTCCGCTGATACTGGCTTGACTTACAGCCGTTCCTGTAAGTAATGGCAATCCGCTACACCCGAAATTTTTTAAATGTAACCTGTAGGTGTCAGCTACCATATATGGAGTCACATTTCATCGCGTGCATATTGTCGAGTGACTCCGGGGTTCTGACACCGAGGTGACCTATATACGGTGGCATCACCAAAATATCTGTACCTAGATACCCCCATGATATAGGAGATATGGGGCATGATCACTGCATGATCATGGAATATCATGCCCCATATTTCCTATATCATGGGGTTATCATGCCCCATATTTCCTATATCATGGGGTTATCATGGGGCTGTCATGCTAGATATTTTTTTTGCTCTTTTGGTGATACGGTAACAGATAGCCTACAGGTTACACATTTACAAAAGTGCCGCGCGCATGACGATTGCCATTACTTACAGGAGCAGCTGTTATTGATGTTTTCTGCGTGGGCCATTGTATGAGTTACCTGCGCTACATCTTCGTCTGCAATGCCGATGCCTTTCAGTGAGCACGGGGACTTCATTCATCGAAGGATTGGAGAAATCAAGAATGTTTCGAGTCAATAATTAGCTATGGTTCCGCAAAATTCAACTATGTACCATGATCGAGAAGAGAAATACATGAACTTGAACTACACTGGCATAACGTATAGATGGAAGGGTCGATCCAGAGAAATGTGTTCTCACGCATGTTCAATCACTTGGAGTTTGTACCATGACCACCGCTTGGAAAGATTCCGAATCTGTCAGTCGTGACTGAACCTTCGATTAGCGCCGAAGTTCTTACCTGGATTAGAGTTATTGTAGTCTTGCGACCATCCTACAGCTGTGTCCGGAGTTCTTGCACTGAACTCAAACGCATGGAGAGAGTTCAACGGACAAGGAAAAGCATGTGTGTAGTTGATCTTCAAGGAGAAAGGTATGGAGTCAATCAGATGTTTCCTCGACGGGCGTGCATTCCAAGATAATGCAGCTATATCCAGGCGGATCCCGTCGTGTTCAAGCCTCCAGAGATCTATGACGTTCTCGCCAGAGCCAAGTAACGAAAATGAATCACCGGCCTCGTATGCGTCATTGGGAACGCGCAGAACTATTTGACAATTCTCCATCTTGTAGTCAATTGCTTGGAACTCCACGACTGTGGAAAACTACAATCTTGAGTATTGGCAAATATATCGAACAAAGATCGTCTCAATACTACTCACCTCTGAATCGACTTGAAATTCGCGATCCTCTGGAGCTACGAGCCCGCCGCGAGCGGTGAACTTGACGGGATCGTCGCCATAGACTTCGTCTGGTTTTCGTTGGTTGATTCGTGACAGCAGGTTGGGATAGATGATTACAGGGTCTGCGTCACCTAAATCAACGACTTTTTCCAGGCCGACAAATTGGTTAGGCCGACGCATTCTGGCGACGTCCCGGAATGACAAGACTTTTCGCGGTGCTGTGGCTTCCAAAGTTTGGAGCACATATAGATTGATAGCAGTGGCAAGAAAACAGAGAAGAAGGGACCACAGGGTTGCCTTGGTCCGAGTATCAGTGAGACAGGTCTGGAATGGCATGGCATAGGCAGTAGAGACTTGGGCACCAACAACCCCTTCTCTCATTATGGCCTTTCTAGCATTCAAACAGAATCATGAGGAACCAGGTACGTAAAGAGTGCTGTTCCATGACCGGTAAGTTTAATCTCTGAACCCAACGCTTTGGGAGTTTGATCTAGATGCAGTCCTACATAGTACAGCTCCAGGAAAAAGATGACAGATGCGGGATCGGCTGTAGAATGAAGAAACGTGTGGAAGTCATTTCGGTTTTCTGATGTCCGGGGTCAGATTGGATTGAGATAACAGACTTAGCGACACGCCACAGCACGCCACCGGTTCAATCTGCAAGTCGATGGGAATACCTGATATCCAGCTAACGTACGCGTAAGAGAAGATGAATGTATTGTTTACATATACCCAGTACTAGATAGTGACTACACGACGAATCCAAGATTAGGGAGTATAACTCAGCACTCGCGCAGATTACACCCGGCCCCCCTCAGAACTTGGACGACTCTATTATCCAGTGATGTTCAGAGAACATTTTCCTCGAGTGGGCTCATATCCTTATCAATATCAATATTTACACAGTCTGAGAGAAAAGATCGAAAAGAGTCCGGTCAAAAATTCCAAACTCGGCAGTTATATAGAACCCATTCTGCGAAGCCCTGCAGACATTCTGAGACCACGTATTCCCAACGTCAGAACCCACGTTGAGTGATGTATAGGGCTAGAGATTTTGCGAGACCTTTAGCAAGCGACAGAGGAGAGCCTGAGCCAAAAAAAAACTCACAGGTGTGGTCAATTGAATGATCCTGCCACCATTGAACGTTAGTGTTTTCTGCAGCTGCTGCGAGTATGAATGTATGGATAGAATCTGTCTCGCATCCGAAGGAATAGGACCAGCCGGAAATTCTTTCAGACCCGGGTGAGACTTCTACGGTTCCGACTTTGTTGTCAGTGGACGGCAGAGAAGCAAAAGAAAGGCTTTTGAGGTCGAGCACGTCGTTTGAAATGATCCTGAATACATTGATAACACCGGACCCTGTATGTTCATTGCCGAGACGGAGATGTAGCTCGCACATATCTAAATTCCAGTCAATCGCCCTGAACTGGACAACAGTGGAGAACTAAAGCGAGAGACGTCAGATGGTTATGGACTGAGAGCTATGAGAGTGCGTACATCTCTGGTAATCTCAATTTTACGAGCTACATTACCATTGATCTCCATGCGACCTCTAGAGCCATCTGCATTGACTAAACGCGGTTGACCTTTGTCAACTCTCCCGATGAGAAACGGAAGATTGACGATGGACAGTGCATGATCAGCCGTGCGATTGATTTTGTCTAGCCCCATGAACTGGCTGGGGCGTCGAACACCTCGTAGCATACCACTGTATTCCGACGACTGTAAGTCGTAGAGACTTAGATTGTCCTTGGACGGGACCGGAGAGTTCAAGATGAGGATTAGTATGCTGAGGCATGCTGTGAGTACACAGAAAGCAGTTGAACAGAAGGTGAGGAGGGAGATTCTGGGAGACCTTGTCGAGTACTGATCCTTAGGCTCCGAGAAATACGCCAGCTCGTCGTCGGAAGAGACTAGAGGGATGTTTTCCTCGGGATCGTCTGAGGTGAAGTCCCCTGCATGGTGGAGTTTGCGTCTCGAACCTTCCATGTAACCAGAATTTTGGAAGAGGAACATGGGGATCAGAGAGAGTCAGTGTAGGGGCGCCCTCGGAACCACTTTCAGTGGCAGGTATCTGTCCCGAGTTATCATGGTAGGACAACCATCACACAACCATGCTATTCCTGAGCTTCTAGATCTAAGATAACACGCCGAGAATACCGAAATATATTCCAAAACAATACGTACATATCCGTTACGAAAGGCACCTATATGTAATTGTTCAGAAGTATGATCGGCAACTTAGCGGATGCTCGATGCGCTGGAATCGGCTGTTACCGGATTTCGGGATTCTTTGGTAACCGTCACTTCTGATTGATGCAGTTCGCATGCAGGCGGTGGGCGACATCGTTCATTTGCATCAGGTCTCGTTGCTTATAATGCATCGCGACTCTCGGTCGGTTTCATCCAATCATGTCCAGCACATCCTACGGACCAGTTGGAGAAACTCCTGAAGAAGTCTTCCTTGAAAGAACGTTTATGCAAGCTGGATACCTCACTGGCTTGGGTTACGGTATAGAAATCGACCAGCCAGTATACAGTCTTATTGACGCTTTCATTTTAAAGGCTTTCAGCTCGCTCTTTGGATTGGCTGCATGCGTATCCTCTGGGATCGCCGATCCAGCCATGCATCTGCTTCTCGTCGCGTCGCCGTGTGGTTGATGGTCTACATCAGCATCCTCTGTGCACTGGACACTATTTGGACCGGCGCTTCCACTTATGGACTCCAGGCTACCTTTATTGATAACCGCAACTATCCTGCCCCAAATGCAGAAAGTCCAGGTGGTCCGATTGCTTATCTCAATGTGGAGTTCTCTGCACCCTTCAATGTCGTTGCGTCGATTGCCTTGATTCTGGGCAATCTAATGACTGACGCATTGCTAGTATGTCTCTTCTCAAGGATTGCAATGGCTGAATATTAGAATACTGACAGAGATTCTCGATCTCCAGCTATGGAGATGTAGAGTAATCTGGCGGCAGCCGTACACTCGATATGCAAATCTTGTCATGATCTTTCCAGTCATCGTATTTCTTGGTTCTCTTGGTGCGTATCTTTGATGCCCCGAAGACAGGATCTGAACCTGTCGTCTTAGCGATGGGTGTAACGTTCGGCATCCAGACAGCGTCACCTGCGGGCTTATTCGCCGCCTCAACAGCGTCCTTTGCCGTCCCATACTTGTATGTTTACCCTCACTAGTGCCTGGTTCTTCGGATTTCTGACGAGTTTGATTTGCAGCACCATCTCAATGTCGCTGAACATCATCTTGACGCTGCTCATCGTTGTTAAAATTGCATATCATCGCAAAAACATTGCGGAAGCCTTGCCAGAGCAACGCGATTCCCCGCGCCTTTACAACCTTGTTTCAACAATGTTCATCGAGTCAGCAGCACTGTATTCCATCTTCTCCTTTCTGCTTTTGGTGACTTTTGCATTGGGACACCCAATCAGCCAAATATGGCTTGGTCTCACTCCCGCTGTGCAGGTAAGAAATCACACCGGTATTCTTCTGACCACAATATGCTGACGGTACTTTACTTTATCCTTGCAGAAAATATGTAGTTATCTGATCATTTTCAGAGTCGCTCGGGGACGAAGTTGGGATACTTCCACTCGTGCGACTCAAGCGAGTGGTACCGTTTCGTTTGCTGCTGCACCCACTGCATCATCCCGTACGATGAATGCTTCTACGCGGTCAGATGGCTTTGCGATACCTCTTCGTTCTTTTGCCGAAAAGTCTACTGTCCACATCACAAGTGAAACCTTCACGGATCGTGATGATTCTTTAAAACTCGAGAACAAAGATAACGTGGTCTGAAGGGTTAGTCCGTCAGCGAGACGGCATCATGGGTCTCAACCTATGCAATCCCGATCTAATTCTTTCAGGGGAGTTCAGGGCAGTGGTTCAGGAACTCGTCTTTCAATGTCTTTTCTGTTCCTTAATACATGTATACAGTTTTGTACCGAGTGACACCAATAAGTATATAGCAGATCTACTTGTACGTATGCTGTGGGGTGCATGATTCCTGCGCCCGGCCGATCTTAATTGGACCTGCCGATCTAGTAAAACTTGGGTTCTTGAATGGATGCCGCTAAGTGGGGCATCGCCGTGCTGACAGATGCTACATATAAGAGCAACATCAGCTGAAATCTTCTTCCTGACTCTGTCATCTACCCTCAAAGACATGGCCACCAACAGTTCTACGTATTATGGACCAGTTGACGAGACATCTTCTGATATCTTGTTAGAGAAGACATTTCTCAACAGTGGATATCTTACCGGAGTCGCGTTCGGTGAGCTCGCCTAACCCTTGTCAGGGATCTTGTTATATTAATATTGCTCAACTGCTATTCCTTTCGCAGGGATACAGCTCATGGTATATGGCGCTTGCATCCACCTTTTATGGACGAAACAGCGGACTGCCCAATCGACAAAATTTTTCATTCCCTATCTGACGATACTCTGCGCTCTCAATTTAGTATGGACGGCAACATCTGCCTATGGACTCCAGCTCACCTTCATCGACAATCGTAACTATCCCGGCGGGATCATCACGTTCCTAGGTGTCGAGTTCGCATTGCCGGCCAACATAGTGTCTTTGGCGTCGTACATTTCTTCCAATATTCTGGCCGACGCACTCATGGTAAGGACGACTTGCGAGCACTATTTTAAAGCTAAACCTGACCACCTGTCGAGATTTGGCGCTGTTACATCGTCTGGGCGGCTGCCCCTGGCGCCAAGATGAAGGCCCTACTTGTCATCATCTTGCCGTCTCTGATGCTATTGGGATCATTCAGTAGGTCTAGCTCGAGTATCCTTCGGAATGAGACTCGCCTCTGAACCATTCTTTTAATAGTCCTCTCTATTCTATTTGCGCTGCAGACAACCGGACCAGCAGGTACTTTTCTACGTATTTACCGCTAATCAATGACAGGGCAAAAGCTGACTTTACCTGGTCCAGGTCTTTTTGGATCAATCACTGCAGTTTTTGCAACCCCCTTCTTTGCGTTGTCCATGGTTCTCAACATGGTCGTGTCCCTGCTCATCATGGTCCGTATTTGGGCATACAGAAGACGAGGCGAGTTACCATCCAGCTATGGTGGCAAAAGTGTATCCTTTGCCGCCATCTTCGTCGAGTCAGCTCTGCTCTATTCCATTATTTCAATGCTGGTAGTGGTCACTTTCTCCATTGGACATCCGATCAACCAAATCTGGCTAGGAATAGCTCCTGCAACGCAGGTAGGCCGTGACGTAAACTCGAGTCTGTGCTTAGGTACTGAGGATGACTTCCGTAGCTCATCGCCAATTACTTGATCATCTATAGGATTGCACAGGGACGGGCTTTGTCCAAGGAGACAGATACAGTCTCGTCAGCAGCAGCATCGGAGAACGAGTCAACGGAGGAAAAAGTGTCTGTTTAAACAACGCCGTGATCTGGGAGTACTTAGTGGAGCTACACAATATATAGTCACCTCACAGATGGTCAGAGTTGCATGTCATTCCAAGGGTATACGCAGGACTTAGAACGAGCGTCCAATTTGGGCCCTTATCGTGAGATAGGCATTATGGACACTCATGATCCCACGCTGGGTCATGGCTCTCTTATCTAATTGTAAGTCCCCGACTCTTCTCTAATTGGGTATAAGAAGAATCAGGGTAATTAATAATTGGGCATGGCCGACGTGCGGCGGGAACAAACTGGGCCGGAAACATCACAAAATACCTATATTGAAGAATCTCTATACATCACAAACAGATCATTTCAGCACACTACCAACATGCTCATCTTTCTAGTACACGCCTAATCAGCCCAAGTCCATCCAAGGCCAATCCAAGCAGCAACACCCTACAAGTGCAGTCTCGTAAGTACACACAGGAACCTCAATGATTAAAAGATGTCCTGTACACCAGTAGTCTCGAGTATCCAGACTGACGATATACACTTGACACTCTTCGTGTGTGTATGTTACGAGGCCCTTTTAGGCCGAGTTAACTTACAACGACGTCCAGACCCGTGGGAAGGGCACATTTCACGATCACAAGATCACCAGATGGCGGCACTTCACTGAAACCGAGCCGGTGTGTAGCTCCTCGGATAAGACCGGCGGAGTTTGAAATTAAGGCACTTTTTAACAACGTCCATGGCACATCTAGCCCACCACAGCCGAGCCGGTGTACGTGGTACTAAGCAATAGAAAAAACATGTGATTTGCCACAAGAGTACCCATCGGGTTCTCCAAAGCATTTCTTATTTCCCCAAGTCCGTTTAATGTGTTCTTATACACATAGCATTTACCCACGAAGGTGGTGCAAGTTACACATATTCCCATGTGAAGCAGAAATTGTAATATACAGAAATTCGAGCCCCGTGTATATAGTATTTACTTACTTATGTGCGATTCAAGCAGTAGGTAAAAGAAGAAAACTGAAAAAAGGCGGAAGCTCAGTGGGCTCAATCTTCGAGTGTAGATTGGGAATGGAGACGGAGAACTAATTTGGTAACCAGGCCTGAAATCCTTTCATGAAACAAAATGAAAAAGGAAAGAAGAGGTTCAGCATGAGTGTATAAGTTACAAAGGCAGGTACTGGTCATCAAAACCAATAAAAAAAATAGGTGGGGGACAAAGGGACAAGGTGAAGTGGAGGAAAAAGGGTCGATGATAGTGATTATAAGAGAAAAAAAAACGGCTGAGCACATGTTGTTACATGTATGATAAGGACTAAGGAACAGCCACAATGATTGAGGCCTAGGGATAGCCAGGAAAAAAAAACACAAAGAGTGAAACCATAACTCAAAAAAATTACACATCCAGGCAATTACTGTAAAAGGGAAAAAAGCTTTTAACCAGAAGTAATATTCGTATGAGGATGACAATGGCCATTTTGTTTCAAGAAAAAGAAGGACAGGTTTGGGGCAGCTTACAAAGAATGACCTGTGGGGACCCTATCTTCAACCTCCGGACATAACCCTGTTTCTTACTTTATAAGAGAGGACCGGGGATTGTGGACTTAAGTGGATAGTAGGTGATAGCATTTTAGGTTGATGTTACTAACCAAAAAGAACAGGTATTTTGGTGCCATTGAGATATGAGCAGTTAGAAGTCAAAATTTCAACCAACTTTTCAACATTCATTACCAGTCATTTTCACCAGTCACTATCAAGTATAAATCAGACGGGAAGAGGAGAAAAAAAGGTATAATGTCATGGGTGTACATCGTGCTGTTCAATTTTCAAACTTTGCCAGACTTGTCTGAGTGGCCATACTAACAGAGTTCAAATGGATAGCACTGTTTTCACGCTGAAGTGTAACTGAGGACTTTCCCACACTTGGTATTACAATGCTTGAGGAGCCTGGTGACAGAAGGTTTAAGTGCCAGCAAGCCAGAAGTAACATTTGCAGAACCTTAAAACAAGATAGATCTCCTTTGTCTAAGATAACCAAGGAGTTCCTTTTGTCTCATTCTTATTGTCACACTCATAACCCTGTTTTGTGCTGAGATTTTTCATAACATCAAGGAAAGTTTCATCTGTGGTGTGAGTGTCATGAGTCTCTAGGGAACTGATTAATTTGATTGTGATAGTCTTCATTAAGCTTGTTACATTGTAGCCACTTCATTTTGTTCATCTACCTTTCTAAAATCTTTCAAGAAAAAGAAACAGAAAGGAAGCTTGGAAGAGAGATTCCAACATGAAATAGCAGTTTTCCAGAAACAGTTTTTCAAGGGAAGGTTTATGCAATGTGTAGTGGTTTGGTAGGAGAAAAGTGGGAAAAGGTCTTCAAAGGATGGACCGGAATGGGTTGATGACGCAGCTTGGCCAGCATTATTGCTACCAGCATGAATATGCTTACTCCCCGTCTCCCTCTATTCCTTTGATTCCCTCATTATCATGCATCCAATTAAATTCATAAGAAAAAGAAAAAAAAGGGAAAGGGAATGGAAGGGAAGGGAACAGGAAAGAATCAAACAGTTGGGTGAGGCAAAGCTACTCAAATTAGTATGATCAACATAAAAGAATAAATCATTTACCTCATCAAGCAAGTTGTTAAAGGTCTCGAGGTCGTGGTCATGCTCTTCAATGATAGACGGTCGTTACCGAAGATGGACACACCAACATTGTCTGCCTCCAAGTTAAGACACATGCCACGGACACCAGAGGAGAATTCCACCATCTCCTCGACTACAAAAGGAAATCAAGGGATGAGCTGGAAAGCTCAGGAAGAAAATACGTTGGGCCATTTACCTTGCACATTTTTGAGACCCCATACACGACCAATACCGGCACCGACAC
>ML179039.1:603908-629504 GCA_004369135.1 Dendrothele bispora CBS 962.96
CTGTTGTGACGTGTCAATGCACGGGCAACGGAGAAGGGACAGAAACACAAATGGGAGCAAGAATATATGTGAGCCAAAGAGAACGAGCAGTGGAAGAAGAGGTGGATGTCGCACTAGGTCTTGCAGTAGCATATGAGCGGGACCAGAGAAGAAGATAACGAAGACTTTTGAGTTGACAATGGTGTAGGTGGGACGGTTTGACAGCAGAGTAGTCTCTTGCGTGGGCCGAAACATGACTTAACATTGTAGCGGCTACCCTCTTATCCCTCCTTCCTCCTCCTACTCCTTCAAAATAACCAGCATTAAAAAACAATTCCCCCCTCGTCCTCCCACTCAATCCAGAGACATGGCTTCGAGGTGCAGAACCATGACCTCTGGGCATCAAGATGGAAGATGATGGTGGTCGAAAAGACACGTAAACCAACGAATAAACCATACAATGCGCGCATATATGTGTATACAAACATACCTTCCTCGATCTGACAACTTGTGCTTGCTCAACGCGTTCGCAATCGAGAAATATGATCGCTTTCGTTTGCCGACGGTCCTTGTGGAGTCTTGAGGCTTGTCTTGAAGCTCCTCTTGCTGTCGGACACGTTGTTGATTACGCGTCTCCGTTATGAGGCTGTCTGATGTTGGAGGGGTGGGGATCTGAGCGGTGAAGGGACCACGGCCACGAGAAGCTCCTCCGATGGCATGGACACCACCTCTGGAAGCGTTGCCCACGGAACGACCATGAATGGTTCCTCGGGGCATGGGGACGGTGGTGGTTGAGGAGGAAGAGGGACGTGATCACGTGGTTAATCCCTGCGCGACTTGACGCGTAACTTGCCCTAGCTGACGCGACATACATAACAACAAAGTTCAGATGAGAGGTCGCAAGAAGGCAAGCACACACTGACACCTCTCAAGCTGAATTTTATTGAAGGCCCGTAGGTAATGAATAGAGAAAGAAAGGAATTCGCTCGCAGTACCGCATACCGACGAGCTAAGAAGGACTGGTCAGCCTTTGTAGTACCGAATACTGTCAAAGGGTGAATACACGTAGTACCGAATACCAAAGCGTGCCAGAAAGGGAGAGTGGAGTATATCAATAAGATAGATGTAAACAAAATTACGCTTCAAGCGTAGGTTCATCCTTCACCAAGAAGGAGATGGTTTCTCTCGCCAAGAGAGAAGGAAAGAATAAAGAAAAAATGACAATATTCAAACAAGCAAATAAAGTGTAGTGAAAAGGACGGGTTCCGTTAAAGCGGGTTGGGTCAGAAGAGGAGAGGAAATGGAGATTTGGGTTGTTGGGTGAGGATCGAGGGGTGATAGTGGAATGGTCGTTGTGCTCGGGTCTTGCAACAATGCCCAGCGAACTCGGGCTCATTGTCGATCTAGGAGACCTTCGGAATGGATTCTTTGGGGGCTATAGAGTCAAGATGAGTCATGAACGTTAAGTGAGTTGAAGGGGAAACGGCGCACCAGCAGCAGCATCAAGTTTCTTGGGAACGGGTTCAGAGAATTTCTTGAGTTCCTCGAGGAGAGCAGGAGCGATGGTCACCGAATAGGAGGGTGAGATTGCAGTGGATGCCATCATCATGTTCGAGTTCCCGGGCTGCTTGAATACCCTCCCCCTTGGCTCCCTCCTTGTCAAAGGACAAACATGCATCAACTTCGGTCGAGACACGGCCAGGGATGATCTTGAGGATCTCCTTACCGAGCTCAATCAACTACAACGCGTTAAACCATCAGTCCTTGATTGATAAACGAAGATGGATGATAGTACTCACGAGTCGGTCCATAGCAGCATTCGCTTTGTTGTCAACGTTTCCACCTTTGGATTTGCCGAATTCACTGCAGCGTCGATAAGACGAGCGTAGCCAGGCTTGTTAGCAGCGGCAAGAATGAGTGAAGGGTTGGTTGTAGCATCCTATTTCACAACATAGAGTAAGGACTCATTCCAAATCTATGCAAAGAGAGAAACCTACCTGGGGCTTGTAGACATCCGACGACATGTAGAAGCGTACATTCGAAGTCACCAGAGTCGGAGACGACAACGGTTCCGGTTTGCTTGAGGTTGTCGATAGAAGTAGTCATGATGGTTACGGGTGAAGATGGAGAGCTGAGGTCATCCACTCCTCCGAATAAATTTTCCGGTCCGGGCACGTGATGCGGTGAGTTGGACGATAAGTAGTGGATGAAGCAACAGCGGCTGATTAGCAGGCGGCGGTTGTGGTCTTGGATGTTAGTCCGTGTGGAGGAGGTTGGAAGGAGAGCGGTGGAGAGGAGTCATCACTAGTAAACAAGGATTACTTTCTGAAATAAGAGAAAAAAGACAATAGACAAACTCGCAAGACTGCTATCCATCCTCCCTCTTTGTTCTCTAGGTATCGCGGTGCCTGGGTGTAAGTTGCGAGCAGCGCTTAGCTGCTCACAGTGACAGACACTAAGTCAATGTCACGAGGAAAATGAATATCGATGCCAAAAAGTGTGGTTCGTCTTGTACATATTACTAGTATACCAGCTGGGACTAAGGCACATGTTTATAACTTGATTTGAATTGCTAAAATGATTATTGGTGTTGAAATTCCTAGAATTATTATTGGTATTTAAATGATGCCCTATGTTACAATGTGATTATGATTACCCCACATTATTATAATCTAATTCTACTCACTGAAATGATTTTGTCCTAATTATAATATGGGTAATAGTTACAAGAATTTTAATCATATTATAATTGGATTGAAATGAGGTGGCTGGATTTTAACTTGATTGAAATATTGCAGTGGATTATAATCATTGAAATGGGGTTAAAATGGAGCGTCATTTTCTCTGATGACTCAAAGAATGGAATAGAATGGGTTGATGACACAGCTTGACCAGCACTATAGATGCCAGCCTGAATATGACACTCCTCAGTCATCATAACAAGAGGGGCTACAATAAGATCTTTCTTTGGGTTAGAAAATAAAACAATGAAGAAAATCACTGACCTTGATGTCAAGATAACAAATATTGACCCAAGCCACAGGCAACCTTCCTCACCAAGCTATATTTACAATTTTTATGAGGATTGCAGGTTGTTAAGTTCAACTCAGAACATTATGACATTCCTCAATCATCATAGGAAAGGGGGTAGAGAAAGAAAGGGAAAATCAGGGAAAATCAGAAAGATTAATCATAAGAGCTTGCAGAAACCACAACTAGAATTCAGCTTGTTTACAAAGCCCTTTTAGGCTGAGTTTAACTTACATCACCCAGGGCACATATATTCTTGGTCACATGTTTTTTTGAGTTGGAAAATAAAATGATGAAGAAAATTGTCCACTTTGATGTCAGGATAACAAAATATTGACCCAAGCCACAGGTGACCTTCCTCACCAAGTTATATCTACTGGTTTCATGAGGATTGCAGGTTGTTAAATTGGAACATTATGACATTCCTCAATCATTCATCATAGGAAGAGGGGAGAAAGAAGAAAAGGAGAAGGGAAAAAATAGGGAAAACGAGAAATATTAATCATAAGAGCTTGCAGGAAACATACACTAGAATTCTGTTTCTGTTTTATTTATTGAAGAAATTTATTCACTGTTACAAGGCCGTTTTAAAGGTAGGCTGAGTTTAACTTACACCGATGTCCTCCAGGGCACATATGTTCACGGTCACAAGATCATCAATGTGTAATGACAATGCCATGCTCTGACACTACCTGGATTATGCTAATCCAGTGAGAATCACTATGACAAGAAGGGCCTTGTATCTTGCCATGCGAAGCAATGGCACCTTTCCCCAGTAGTCTGGTGCTTTTTGATTGGCACGACCCATGCCAGCAAAGATTACATAATTAAGGATTTATTCCCACAACAACAAATGTGGGTTTTATAACATCGAGACACATCTGGAGTTTGCAAGAAGTGAGATTTATATACAGGATATCATGTAATTTCTATATACTCAAAATCCCAGGAGTTATGACGTTGAGTTGTGTATCAATACTCTTGCGAGCAGTAGGTGCCAGAAGCTGTGAGTAAACATAGGTAAACAAACCTGTCTACTATCCTCGATGTAAAACTGTAAACACTCAATGAGAAACTAAGGGAAAGATAGCATACACAATTTCTATGCCTCTTAGAATGGTTCAGAAAATTCAAAATCGCTGTTTTGAACCAGGAATATGCAGGCCGAGAGCCTGCTGATCTTAATTAATTATAATCATATCCTGGCCCGGTTCACCGTGTCAGAAAACAAACAGACTAGTACACCAGTTCCACAGCACTGGCAAGAAGGACAAGGACCACCTACAAAGCGACAATGACACTGGTGTTTCAAGAAGCCTGCAAAGCAATGAACATGTCACCATGGTCGTGAAAAAAAAAGTAACATATGGAATTCCCACAATGATGATATCCACAATTAGTGGTCACTGCCCACTGAGTGTCAGGTTAGAGCCAGAGTCGAAGATCTGCAAAGTTGTTAATTGGAAAAGACAAACAAAATGCCGGTTAGCCTTACCTCTTCTGTTCTCAGGTGGAGTGCTGAGGCAGATTGTGGCAATGCTGACTTGAGCAACCACAGGTGCCATTTATGTAAACACCAGTGTTGGAAGGTCAGGTGACGCAGGGTCACACAGGGTTGTAGGTCATGTCATGAATCATCCCTGCTTCTAATCCATTTGTCATTGCTTCCATTATCTTTGTTCTAGATCACTGGCTTCCATACCTATTGATGTATCATTGTCTGATTGATCACTGTTGTCGTGCATCTTGACATCTCTTAGATACCTGATCATCATTCTATGGCTGTTTCCATCATTGTCTTCTGATCTACCATTGTCCTTGTTTTACTGTTACATATATACTTCATGACTTCGTAGATAGTTCCCTAGTCTGTCCACTTTGTCCCTCCAGTCCATACTGCTCAGCTCTGCCTCAGTACTATGTTGATGTAGGCCCATTGTGGCTCTCTCGCTATCTATTTCATTGTCTTTGCTTCGTCTTCTGACCCTGTGTGGTGGCCTGAGAGGCTCCCTTGACCTCAGCTAAGCTGTTCCTGACAGGTCAGGTCACAAGGTCAGCCAACCATCAGCCAACCGCCATCTGTGCTGGGGCCCAAGGACTTTTGATGGGCAAAGATACCCTGGGAAAAACTAAGGCTAACTTTCCGGGTCATTTTTTGATGGCAAAAATATTTGATTTTGGATCGGCAAAGATGTGGCATCTTTGTGGCATCCTTTTGGGACCATTTTCTCCTACAAGGATATGTTGTCAATAGATAGCGTCTTTGTACTTGCAAATAAAATACATTTATTCAAATTCAAAGTGTCTGCATCTTTGAAAGGGAAATATGAAACATCTTTTTATCTCTTTGAGCCACAAAATTTTGCATCTTAGTGTGATAAAACTATTTTATTGGGCAAAGATGTCTTATACTGCACCATTTCAATCAATTTGTCACCCCTGCATTACTGTTACATGCCTGACAAATTTTTTTTTTGTCAGGTGAAAGATTATCACATTACATCTCAAAATTTTCGTCCAAAAAAGGCAAAAAATATTCTTTTTTGAACGGATTTCTGCGAAATTTAGGGTGTAAGGCAAAAAAATTTGTCAACGGTAGACCACTGTGTTACTATGTTATAGAGCTTTTGGCCAGTTCACTTGCAAGTAACTTGCACCTCCAACTTGCAAGTATGTGCATACAGAAGGTCATACTCCCACTTGCAAAAACTCATGGGAATTTATACTTGCCACTCCCAAGTATAAACTTGCAAGTATGCAAGTACTTCCTTGGGTACAAGTACTTGTAAGTACTTATGAGTACTCACAAGTATTGATTGCAAAATGTTTCAGAAAAAATATATATTGGGGTACACCACTTATTCTCTATTATTTTTGTCACTAGATCCCAAGTCATCCATAATCTCCCTGGTTCCTTTTCCTGGCCTTTACCTTTTGACTGCAAACCTTCAGTCTTCTGTGCACCAACACACTTGCATTTGTCATAAAGGTGCTTGATCAACTGTCACACCCTCCTTTCTGAACAATGTATTCAAATTTCTTCATTTCATGTTTGCTCTGATGTATTATAAAATTCTTGTTGAAATGTCTATGTTTATAAAACTTTATATATATTAGTATTGAGAAGATGTCAACTCTGTGTTTGTATCTTTAATTCAGCTTGCAAACCCCTTGACAATAATAGAAAATATTGATTTAGGCAATTAAAAGTTGGAAACCACTGGTACCTGTATATTCAGGTATCATTCTATCTGTGCATGTCTGGATACCACCTGCCATACCAGTGTAAATGATATTTGCCAAATTAATTCAACTTCACTCAATCCACAGGTGTGGAGGTCTCTAAGATGATTTTATCAAGGAGTTTGACCCTATGTAAAATTGCAAGTACTTGCAAGTGTACTTGTGGGTTCTGAAAGCCATACTTGCACTTGCATGTACTCCCACTTGGAAGTGCGAGTATCTGCAAGTTTTCCCACGAGTGGACTTGCAAGTACTCACAAGTATGAAGGAAGAGGGCCGTCTTTTTGTGCAGCAGGTACGAGGCCGTGTAAGCCGTAAGTTAATGATATACCAAATGGATTTAACTCGTGGTAAAGTGCACTGCCATTCTGCAACTCCAGATAAGCAAGAATGAGTCCTCCTAAAGTCAGCCTCGTAATCCTCACCTCCGCAAAAGCTCTACTATGTTACATGCACTACATTTCGTCAATTTGGAAGTGCCGTGTTATGTGTTACTGATGAATTGATTGAAATGGTACAGTATTTTAACCCTTTCAAAGATGCAAACACTTTGAATTTGAATAAATTTGCTAGTACAAAGATGCTACTATTTGTTATGGGGAAGCTGTGAGGGTACCACCAAGGTACCTGGGACAAGAATTGATGCTTCTCAGGTCACTCAATTGCTCCATATCATTACTTGGTAATATTTCCTTGTGTACAACTTGCTGCAAGGGAGTTATGATGAGGTGAAGGCTTCCAGGGTAGAACTGAAAGGTCAGAATGAGTGATAATGAACATATATTGAGTTTCAGATAAAGATGAGGCTGGTACAAAGGTGTAAGAAAAGATTGTGTTTATTGCCTCAGAGTGACTCCATGCAACCTGTTCAGAGCCTCACATGAAAAACATGTACATGCAGCAGAACTGCTCAAGAGTGAGAATACTCAGTGTCAAAGAGTAATGTATATAGAGCATACCTGATCCCTCCATTAAGCTGATTTCATTGCAAACCAAGACACAAATAATCTTCAGCCATCAAAGGCTTTCCTACGTGTTTTGCAGCTCGAAAACCACCTTTTACTGTTCATCCCCTGTATGATAACTGCCATTCATTGCTGGTCACTTAAGCCATTGCCATATTCAAGGGTCCAAGCCAGAAGTAAAGAGTGACAATGGAGATATAATAACTTATTACATAGTTCACTGTGTCTTTAACCACCTTGAAATAAAATGGCTTGTCACTGCTGTCTCTACTATATAGTAGAATAGAATATCAACTCACTTGTGCTACATTATCTATAGAAATTTACTGCAATCTTGAATATCATTCTTATTCCTGACATACTTCAAACCTCATAGAGAATCTTACTTCATAAAAAATTTGAAGGACATATCACCAGGTTTTAAGGTGCCTTATGGACCCAGAAATCATCTAAGAGAGCCATGTCACGACCTGACCTAAAAGCAATACACCCCTGCCTATCCTAGGCAGCCTGTTGGGGAGTGACAGTGACTGTGCGCAAGAACCTGACCCTCTAAGCCTTGAGAATGCTGCAATTAGTAGTCAATATAAGCCTATATCGAACTGTGATTTGTGTGAATAACGATAGCCACAGCTACGAGGAACCAGGAACCTAGTGTTGGCAACTCAGACTACAAGCCTCGAAGGTTAGAAGAATGACACTAGTATGGAAACCAAGGAGAATAGCAATATAGACAGCCTTCAGAGCTGAGTCGACAACTAGAGTGATGCGAATAAGCAAGTCGTCGCCTACCAGGAAAGTAGGATCAATAGAACAATATGCCCTATGACAACTAAGATTGGATTCTAACTAATACTGATACTTATACAAGGTATATATACTGTAAAGTAAAGGAGTATACTCCTAACAGCCATAATGCCTCCTCCTCTCCGCTACCTATGATGTCCAATCATCCCTATGTCACCTGCAACCCCTGCAATCAGCCTTGTCTCAGTGCCATATGAGAGCATAGCCCCTAACATGTTGTATGCCGTGTTTGGAAGTGCGATTAGTAATGATCTCATGCCTAATCGCACTTCGGAATAGGAAATAAGATGTCCTGGTTTAGGTGATGTGGCTTCTGATATGGTGGCAGGGTGGTGGACCAGTGAGTTCATGACAAGCCACCTCTGGGGCTATCCTCTAAATTTATTGAAATTTGAGATGGTTTGGATCTGTTTCACTGAATTATATAAGGTCTCATATTGCTTTCATATTGCTTTTACTTACACATATTGAAATCTGACACACACCTTAAAATCATCCATAATACACCATGATATCAAAGAAAGTGAGTATTTCTTAATTTTGAAACTGCCAAGCTAGAGGAGAATTTGGTGTGCTTTCATGAAATCTAGTGATAATCCTCTCCTGCTCTGAGATCACACAAGGTGATAGGTTGATACCTAAGCAACATGTTCAAGACTTCAGCTACAGACTACACAGATCAAAATTTTCACTCAATAGAAAGAGAACAAGTAACTGCAGGAAAAAAAAAGTAATGGATCTGCCATTGGAATGACTTGAACTCAAGAGTCTAGGGTATTTCGAAAGGAACACAGAGATAATGAACCAACTAGGCTATCAGTGCTGGTATGAGATTGTCAAAATGGATCCTCTGACCCAAGTCTGAATTTTTGAAAAAAAGTTTCCATTCCAGGCATGAGCTGAGAGTCAGAAAGTTAGCCTTAGTTTTTTCATAGGGTATTTTTTTTTGTCTATCAAAAATCCTTGGGCCCTAGCAGTGATTTTTTGACCTGACCTTCCCACGGGTTGTGTGAGAACAGAAATGATATGCTGATCAAATGCCAAATGATCAAACAGGAAATTTTCCACATGTCTACTCTCACAAATCATGTCCGATATCTATGTGCAGATCCTTGAGGCTTGCAGTGGTTGTCTCCAATTCCCACCAAATTCAAACTCTGACACTAGCAGTGTGAGGTGGTCAATATCTCCGAGGCTTCATATGTCCATTTGGCGACTGGTTTGTATGGAGAGAAATGCTCATGAAGGGTGTATAGAACAAGCAGCTGCGCAGCACTATGCAGCGGCACACTGTTCTGACTTACTAGGCGATGGAAGGCTGTAGGGACTTAAAGCTACTTAATGACCTTGTATATTAATGATAGTAACTACTCATTTATATACTACAGAGAGATGTGCACAGACCAGTTGTACCTGTTTGTGCTCGTAGACATAGAATCATACTAAATATAGAATGGGGCTGTGAAAGAAGGCAGCGCTGTACGTGCCTATATGTTCAACAGGGTGCAAGAACAATTTGTATGTTTCTGATTTTTTCAAAACTTGGTCAATTTCTCAAGACTTAGAAAACGCATTTTATTGTGAAATTTTACAAAGATTTATTAATATCAAGACAATGTGGACAAAATCCAGAAATCAAGTACAGAGATCTTGCGCAGAGACAATGTCACAATGTAGACACAATCTGGGTCACTGGCTAAGATCTGTAAAAAACGCATATGGGGTATCAGAGTTATTTTATTGCTCTGGACTTGATCTTAAAATAGCAGTCCACTATATGATCACATGTAGTTATTGTTTATACAGAGCAACAAGGTCAATTCACAGAGTCTAAATCCCAAATTTCAAGGGAATACTGTCCCATTTTGTTCAATTCAGACAGAGGTGTGGCCTGTGACCAGGTGAATGACTTGAGAATTTTGACAGTTGAGTGTGTGACATGTGACCTGCCACAGATTTCAGCCAGCTCTCATTTTTCTAGGGTTTGAAGGCACTGCTACAGTCATCTGGGGCTCCTTGATTCTGATTGAACCACTTGCATTTTTTTACCTATTCTTGTCATTTTATCTTTAAACTGAGTAGCTAGGAACCTGTAAATACATTTAACACACATCTTCCATGAGTTTGAAGTACATCGAATGAGATGACGAAGCACAGTGCTTGAAATACTTGCTAAAAATCATCTTTTTTGGACGTGGAAACACCTGTTCAACTTAAGGAAATCAGGTCTGGACACACAAAATATTTATCTTTTCGACTTGGACTTGGACTGAGAGCATGAGGATAGCTCCTATCTAGGTTATGAGCTACTATTTGGGTGAAAGACTGTCTATGAGCCTGGTGGATAATTGAAAAAAAAAGACATTAACAAAAGTGTGACAACTTTGAAGGTTGCATCCATATGTTGCAACCAGTTGCCACATGTGACATAAATGTCACGCTGGTTCAAGGACTCCCTTTTGTGACATTTTGGAATGTCGCCAAAATTTATTCATATCATAGCATAATCTACATGTACTGTACTATTACGACCAAAAGTTCGGTCATGTTGACTGTTACGTGATATTTTGGTCGGATCAGGTGTTCAGGGGGTGATGTTATGTGTTACGCAATGCTGTGCAGTCAAAGGCCGCCTCGAAAAATTAGGTTATTATGCCGATCCGAGCCCAGGCTGCGTGACAGCATCGTTAGGCAGGTGTTCGGAACCCTCCGTTATGCGTTACTAAATATAAAATCACTGATGTTCAAGGGGGGGGGGCATTATGCGTTATTTGAACATTTGGTGGTAATAGTACAGTACTTTTTTTTTGGCAGAACTGCGGAATGTGGAAAGAAATTCTTGAATTACCTTGTGGTGGTTCAAGGAGCCCCAGATGACTGTAGTACTGCATGCTGTTTTGATTATTTTTTTTTTACTTAATCAATTACAGGATAATATTTGACTCAAGCTCTCAAAGGTGTAGTCAGAGCCAATTCTGTAATTTTGAAGGTTGTGACCAGTGACCCCTGTGACATTTCAGTCAAAATGAATGACCTGTGACCCGTGATGTCCGAATTGAACAAAATGGGACAGTAGAGACAGAAGAGCCTTCACAGTGAACAAGTTTCTGCCCGGAGGTAGCAGCGCGCATGTCGAAATTCGCACGTTCAGAGCTAAATCCCAAATTTGGTAATAGGGTAGTTCAACTGCCCGTTTTTGTGTGGTTTAGAACCTCATTTTAAAAACCGTTTTCCCAGCATCTGATCATTTTTGCCACTGAGACAACTCGAAATGATAGTCGGACTTTGAATTGTTATAGTCACCTGTTGCCTGATAACACGTACTTGAAGTTTAACTTACCTCTTCCACTATGCCTAACTACGAAAGCTCCCAAGTTCTCGACTTAAAGCTGCAAGTTGCTAAAGCCCAAGGGCTCTTGGACAATTCTCCCAAGGTTCTGGAACTCAAGCTTAAGTTGAACCAAGCAAGAGACCGTGAAGCCAAGGCCAAGAAGAACACAAAGCCAAAGAAGAATAGTGCAAAAAGTGACGAGAATGAGGATACTTCTGGTTCTACAAGGACCACAATTATTAGGTGTGTGTTTAGATTATTTACTACTGACCACTCAAATAAAACAAACTGCAGATGGACTGATAAAGCAAATCACCATATGACAGACTCCCTCCTCGGCTTTATAGAAGACTCTGCATCCTACCGGCAAGCATATGGATTTTCTTGAGGAAACCACCCTTCTTCCACCAACAACAGTGGAGGCAAGCAACAACAAGACTTTGACCAAGAACTCGCAACCAAGCTTTTTCTCAACATAGACATTGCAAAGTCTAACAAGTACAAGGAATTTTCACTAGAAGGCTTGGGCACCTTTGTTCGGAACCGTATCAATTTGTGCGTTGATCATTTTATTCCTTTTTTCCCTGATGCTCTCATACTCCATGTCTGACATGAAGAAGAGCTACTAGTACCGACAACATAATCAGACTCTTGGTGTGACAGGACATGGACTTGTTACTGGTGGGCAGGAGCAGGACATCAGGGAGGGATCTGAGATCGCTAACGCATGGGGTAATGTACATGTTTACTCTGTTTTTTTTAACGAGCAAACAGACACGGTCAAGTTGTTGTTCCCATGGTATGTCCACATGGCTTCTTTGATAGGTGGAAGCCCCATTGTGGATCGATCTGCTGTTGCCAACAGCACAACAATGGTTGATCTCTCTGTGTTGAGGGATAACAAGGATGACATTGAGCAACCACTTGCGCAGGTGTGTCATTCATCTATATTCTGAGTTTGGTCTCTCACAATATTCCAGGAATCCATGTCGCTCAACAACAATGACAACTTGACAGGCTGGAACATCGAGAACTCTGACTATGACCTGCTGGATGACATCGAAAACTCGGGACTGGACAGCTCATCCCAGACCGAACCACCCTCTCCTTCTCGCAACCTTGTAATTGATCCACATTTGATGCAAGACCCTACGCAGACTCTTCCTGACCCTGCTATTGCAAAAACCACTGTCAATCCCAATACTACCATTTCCAAGCCCAATAACATGGCCAACTCCAACGTGAACCGGACTCGGTCTGCTAGTGATCCTTCCCACTCTTCCTCCTCCACGGAACCCGCTCCAAAGAAACGCAAGCTCACCATGCAAGAGACCCTCCAAGAGACTATCACCAACTCTTGTCAAAGTTTCTTGCAAGCTCAAGAACTCAAGCAGAAAACCCGTCTTGAGGTCGAGGAATGTAAACTTGCCTTTGCCCGAGAGCAGGAGAAGAATCAACAGGACGCTCAACTCAGAGAGCTTGAAGATCGCAAGGCTGCCCGTGAGCATGAGCACATCATGATGATGCACCAGCTAGAGCTTGAGCGTTTGCATCATGGTCTTGTGCCTCAGTAGGAATTTTCTATTGTCATCACTTCGTCTCTATTGCATATCGATATCCAATTGTACAAATAGACTTCGCTTTAGCTGTTCCCGCTTTAGTTTCCCTTTCCATAGCTTGACTTCTTCATCATCCTCCCTGTCTTCCATGTTGTTATCATTTTCTCGTGCTTGTTCCCTCATCAGATTTTCTCTTCGCACCTCCTGCATTCCCCATAATAGAAAGGTGTCCTTCTCTATGGTGATTCCCCTTTCATGGTCTATCACAAAATTGTGTAATACTATAGCAGTTATAACCCATAGAGAAGCAAATTGAATACTCAGTTGGTTGTTAATCCGTAGTCGAAGACCTCTAAGCGAGCTAAATCTACTCTTGAGAAAGCCGACACCATGTTCTGATCTGATATGAATCTTCGAAACCCAGTAATTGTATTCGTTATTATTTGCCTCATCCTTTTCGGGTCTGTATGTGGAGTGTCACATATGTGTGTAGTGCAAGAAATAAATGAATACATATGCTTTGTAGGGTGCTTGACACCAGATCCGCAAGGGATAGGCCAAGTCTGCCCATACACATTCCCCATGTTGCAACAACCTTTCATGGTTCTGATACACATATGTATCTTTCCATGCAGTTGCATCATGTTGGCTTCCAGGTAGACCAGCTGCATAATCAACGATGTGGAGATCTGGTGTGTTGATAAGCTAGCAGAAACTCCTGAGACTTCCAAATCATCTAGTACAAATTAAACATGTACCTGTAGGTTCATAGAGTAATTACTCTTTTGGTCATACCAAGTGTTCCCAAAAAATGCAGGGCAAGAATAAAGAGGAATTAGTGTTCCGTCCACCATCAACCAACCCGGTTGCCAAGCTGGACACGAGTTCTCCTCTACCCAATCCATTGCATGCTTCTTTACTTCGTCATCTGGCCATGCCATCACAGATCTCCGAGATGGTTCTTGGCAGACAGCTTCCATCACATGCCGAGTGAATAACCTCACTGTACCATATCCAATGCCAGCCCACAAAGCCACCTTGACTATACTTGCTGTGTTACCGTAATGGCCAAGCCTGTAAAGTGCAACTGCGAGTTGATAAGCGACAGGACTCTGATCACCGGTAAAGCCCTCATCATGCTCAATTGCAGATACGAGCGCATCAAAAGCATTGGGTGACATGCAAACAAATGAATGGAATATCTCCGGACGATCACATTTGTATGTATTGAGGAGAAGGTTGAGGTTATGGCTTGTCTTGAGAATAGCTCAGCGTTCTACAGTGTATATAAGGCCCAGAAAGAGCTTCCAGAAGGACAGTAGACAGTGGATCATTTAATTCTTCATCATCATCTTCGTCCTCTAACCCATCTTCATCCTCTGTAAGATCTTCCATGAGTTCCCCCTCTGTTTCCACTAATAGCTGAACCAAGATGGCCTGCCAGTGGAATAGCTCATCAGTGAGAATCTGACGGTCTGTGCGACGGGGCATGACAAGTTTGGTAAGGGTATATGATGTATGCTATGTCTCTAGAAGCACGCACAATCATTGATGTGTCGGCAGGATCAGCAACCGGCACAATGACAATGAAATTAGACTTTGAATAAACCCTTAAACCGCGCGAAAACGAGCGGTTGAACTACTGGGTCTAATCAGGAACCGGGACACCGATCTGTAATTGGAGTGTTCCTCACTCAGTTCTTGTCCGTTTTCCATCCCTTTAACATCAGGAGAAAGGTACTAATCATGTCTACATTTGTATCAAGTTTGTAAAATTTTATGGGCAGAACTGCGAGCCCTATGAATATTTTTCTGTCAACTGACTGGAATTAAGATTTATATAGAAGCGGGACACATGATGTAATTTGCCAATTTGCCACGTCATATACATTTGACCTCCTTCAACAACGAATACTCATGTTCTCTTTGAATCTTTCTCATCCGAAACAACTGTAGCCTCAGCCATGGACCTTTTCCCTTCAAATCTACCTGCTTAGGACCTGGTCCGGCAAGATCTCCATATGAACAACTCATCTTCATCAATAAGGCCACTCCCAGCCTGGGTATCTGCAGCTTTTATGCCAAGACGAGGACGAGGACGAGGTTGAGGCCAAGGAAGGGGATGAGGAAGGGGATGGACAGATTGAGGAGAAGAAGTGGTGGCTGGGAGAGAAGTGTTGGTAGCAGGGAGCTCAGTATCCGAGTCGATATCGTTGAAGTCTATACCAAAATCCTCCTGGGAGTCAGAGTCTTCTTCGAGTCGCTTTGCTCTTCTAGTGGCTTGTCTTTTTGTGGCCATCCCTCGTTTTTTTTCCCTGTTCCCTTCTTTTGCTTCTCTTTCTCCCTCCTTTCCTTTTCAGCTGCAGCAACACGTTTTTTTTCTTCAATTGCCGCTTTCTTTTCGGTTGCAATGCGATCTCGCTCAGCCTTCTGAGCTGCTTTCTCTAATCTTGTTGCTTCCTTCTCTGCCTCCTTGCGCGCTTTTTCTATTTCCTTCTCTACTTTCCGTTGCTCCTTCTCCTGTTGCTCCAGCTCCTTTTGCTTGTCCCTTATTTCCTTCTGCCTTTTTCGTTCCTCTTTATTTGCCTGACGCTGTTTCTCTTCATCTGCCTTCTTATCTTTTGCTATTGTCCTCAGTCTTTCTTTGAAGCTCTTGTTAACCTCAATCCATTTCGGCTTCCACTCCTCATATGCTAAAGCTTCCAGGGCCTCCTCCGATGTCATGTGCCGACTAGCAGTTGCAGCTGCAAACCTCTTCGGAGGTTTTTTCTGTTTGCGGAAAAGTTGTTCTTGTAACTTCAATGCAAAATCGTGCTGCATCTGATGACATGCCTTCTCCAACAAATCCCACAATTGGATATTTTGCACGTGAAGATCCTCAAGTGTCGCATCTGCCGATATGTTCTCAGAAAGCCCAGAGAAACGAAACATATCTTTCGCTGTCATGCGTGAGAAGTATTCGTCTGTTGTCTCGTCCAGAGTTATATCCAGTGAGTGAAACGATGATGCATTTGATGGTGAATCCGATACTGAAGATTTTGCTGAAGGACTATCCGCCTGATTTGTTGACGGAGCCAACTGGGAGAATGGACTCTGGGGAACACTGATCTCAAGAAGATCGGGCAAGGCTGTACGAATGGGCTGCGAAGGTTGTGTTGTTGTGTTCAGGGCTGCTTCATACACCCAATCGGGAATAGCGTTGGGGTCCAATGGATGTATACCGGTCTTTCGGAAAGCTGCCTTGATTGTCTCAGCGGTAAGTGCCTTCGCTCGTGCGTAGGAGTAATATTTGATGAAGTTATTTTTCCGAACAGACTCGCCACGCATAGTGAGCTCATTCACCAACTTCTTCCAACTCAGAGCTGAGTGGCCCAAAGGCTGCAACATCACATGGCTGTAGTCGGTGAATGGTATGTGGAGGCAAACATAAGATAATAATCTTATGTTTTTCAGTGAAGTTGCAGAATTGGTAGGTGGTACGGGAATTATGACCATCGAGAATAAGCAAGCAGTATTCGTCATCGCTATTCAGTTTCTTGTGCGTCGCCGGCTCGAAATCTCACTGGATCCATTTGAAACCGATCTCTTGGTCAGTCCACCCCTTTACTGAATGTGAGATGCTGTGAAAAAGTATTGGGTAAGCCTTTTGTGTCCAGACACAAATATCATATTTATGCTGACCTAGCGTTGCAATAATTTTCAGCACCCCAAGTAAGATCACGGCGAGTTCCCTTGAAGACAACACTAGAATGTATTGGTGTCCCATCAGCGGAAATGCATTCGATGATGGTCACCAGTTCCCGATCACCGCCTTCAAGCATCTTTACATCCTTTTGATCACGGTCAACAATGACCATGGTCCTTTCTCCTTTCCCCATCATGACACCCTTCTCATCCATGTTGTAGATATGCTGAGGCTCGATGTGGTATGTCGTAATGATCTCCTTCAATTCTTCAAAATAATCATTCGTGGTGATAGGGTTGAGAGCTTGTGCACGGCACTTCTCTATCCCTCCGGCCCAGTGTGCCTTCAGCTCAGGGTGCCGAGCTCGAAAACGCATCACCCAGCTCTCACCGACACTGTCCTCGCTGATGACAGACGCGTGATTTGCCACTGTCTGCAACGTAAGAGGTATGAACCGCTTCCCCTTTTGTCGTATCCACTCCACTAATATCTCTTCATGTGCACTTGTCAGTTTGGCCTGTCCCTGATGGGCTTCTTGTCGGGTCTTTCGACCTTGACAGTGGTGAATGAGTGTCGACTTCTTCACAAAAAAATCGGTGGCAGCCTGTCGATAAGAGTAGAATGGATTCCCGTTAGTGCGATAGCCGCAACGTTCAATGGTAGTGCGTGCGAGTTGGATCTGATCCTCGTAACTCTTGTCTTCAAGGTCCAGCGCATTGACATCGATTTCGACTGGTCTTGCAGTAGGTTTCCGAGGCATGAGGGCAAGAAAGGATCATTTCCAGAGTTCAAGAGTACTGATTATATTATAATCCATTTCCTGTATCTTTTTTAATCTTTATTTAAGTACAATTTCCATATGCGCCCTCCATTCCTCGCCTACGACACAGTGTTCGGGCAGGTAAATTTGTGAAAATGTGAAATGATTGCCTCATGTAAGTGACTTATTTTCTCTGCCTTGACCGCCAGCTTTGTCACAAAGACGGCTTCTCATTATTTGGGCCTACTTCTTCCAAAGACATCTCCAGAATACATACTGACCAGTGACAAGAGAAATAGGAGTTGACTGGAGAGAGAAAGGTGCACTTCTGTCCTGTAAAGGACTGTGACTTTTGACTTCATTATTCCATCAAAATCGGGGAATGGATATCCACTTCCGAGTTATTTTCACTTTAAGGGATGCTGGAGACCCTATGCATGAGGCATTGGAAGTTTACCAGCTGGGATTTCAGGAAGCAATGGTCTTTGAAAGTTCCTAATTTGTCCCCTGTGAAGTGCCCTTCTTTGAAGATAGTTTAAAATTGAGTCCATTGCAAGAGCCACAATCATCGGTGAAAAAATCCCAGAAATTCACATAACACTCATTTTAAAAAGGAATCAAAGAATTATGAACCTTGAGAGGTAAGGTTGTCATTTCATCGAGTTATGATTTTTTGAAGTTGCATGCATACCCAGCAGCAATATTTCAGACTACCAACAGTATTGTGCAATGACCAGGCACTCCATGACTCAAATACTGGTCTCAAATAATTGGGACCCTTCTGAAAATAAGATTCCATAGGTATTCTGTCCAGAATTTTCAAGTTTTCCTTCACAAGAGCTGCTGTTTGATGATTGCAGATGCCATTTTTCATGCTCTAGCCAGAGATTGCAACACCACATGAGATATAGATTTGATTTCATGCTCTAGGTACTTCATACAGGAAGAACTCATGATACACTACAAAACGAGCTCAAAACCTTGAGGAACGGTGAAGAACTCGGGGATGTAGACGTTTCGTCTCACTTCCCTGTGTGTCCCGGATGCTGATCACGTGCAGTACCCTAATACCATTTTCTCAGTCACACATTTTTTGCAGGGGTTCAAGTTGGAGATAAATTAACTTGGATTCCGGCTGTGCCGTTTCTGGCACCATGCTTATTGGGGTAGCCTCCGTGTATCCTACCTACCTACCTTTGGAGGTGAGCGATCCCTGCGAGGCAGTTGGCCCATGACTAAGCGCACAGCCACCACTAAACCTGTCCGTCTCCCTCTTCTCGTCGAAAATGCTTGTTCTACTTGAATATGGGTGATTTTTGAGTACCACTAAGGAGTGTATTAGCAACAATGTATGACTACATACAGATAGAAGTGGGCACACATTGATATGTGCGTCTTTCTACTTGTCTTGAAGAATAGCACTCACCAAGACGTGTTATGTCACAGGTTATGTAATAGGCAAAATCAGGTAAATTGGTGCGTTTCCGCGTCAAATGAGCCAATACACCTCTGTGCAGATATCTCCCCAGTATGATACTCTTTTCCCTCCATTCTTTTTGTGAACTTGCTTAGAATAGAATTATCTAGGTCCTGGCCACTCAGATTTTTTTCAGCTTCATTCTATGATTTAATACATATCTCCGCTATAGTGTGATGTACATGAAATGTAAAACCGTTTCACCAGGACCTAGATATACTATATGCAGTCAAGTTTGCCTCCAAATGTTAGGGCTTAGGTCATGTCTATGTGACGAAAAGTGCACCGGACATCACAGATGATAATTTAGCAGGAAAGCTTCCGTAAGTAACAACAACAAACAAAACCCTGGCTTTGGTGGAATTGCCGACCTCCACTACCTTGCAGATCTAAAAATACTCATTTGATCACGTGACGTTAGTTGAGAGTCATATCACCTATTATCACCGACTGTGTTGCCAACCCTTCGCACGATTGCTTCTTTGCAACATCCATCATGTCCTCTTCCTCGGAGGCAACCCCACTTCTGGAAGAGCCTGACCTGGAGAGCGAAGTACCAACAAACACCCGAGATATCTGGCAGATTGCAAAGTTGGTGAGCAAAAATCAACCATTGCCTCGTATCGAACTAAGCTCTCTTCAAGATCCTCCCTACTGTAATTGGAATCTTCTTATATGCCTTTGACAGCACACTTGTTCCTGCCTCTTATGCAGTCATTGGAACCGAGTTCAGACAACTGGAACACACTGGTTGGATTGCCACAGCCTACATGCTCATGCTAGCTAGTGTACAGTGAGTTTTCGGCTGCTCTCAGATCTTTGATACTACTTATCCTCTTTTCAGGCCTCTCTATGGCAAACTGAGTGACATATTTGGGAGGAGAGCCTGTTTACTTTTTGCATATGCTTTTTATGGTCTTGGGTGCCTTCTTTGTGGAATCTCACGAAATATGTCCGAGCTTGTGGTTTCTCGAGCCATCGCGGGAATAGGCGGAGCAGGGCTGACCACGTAAGGAATCCGTTCATCGCACGGATTACACGGATTATTCTCTCTGAACAAGACTTAGCCTCGTTTCCATCTTGATAGCTGACCTTGTTCCGTTGAGAATGCTCGGAACATGGCATGGTGAGTAGCTACGATCTTTTTGTGTATTTACACTGACGGGGTTTGCTAGGGTTTCTGAATATAATCTTTGTCATCGGCCAGACTGCAGGTTCACCAGTAGGTGGTGCGTTAGCAGATGGTCCGGGATGGCGATGGTAAGCCTCAGCTCTTGTCAGGGGCACAGCTCTTACAACATATATACAGGGCATTCCTCGTACAGATACCCCTTCTCGTCCTTGCCACGGCCACCGTCATTATTCTTCTCCCTGAGCCGCCCACTGATCACTCTCAGTCAGTATCCGCAAAATTGAAGCGAGTGGATTTTTTCGGAGCGTTTTGTCTAGTTGTTGCGATTTCGACTCTGCTCTTGGGACTGGATCGAGCTGGAAACGTCGCATGGATGGATTTGTTCACCGCCATCCTCCTTACCATCTCGCTCCTCTTCTCCGTCTTGTTTTGGAAGATCGAAGGGAGCTTGGCCAAAGAACCCTTCGCACCCGTTCATCTGATGATGCGAAAGGGGCTCTTGGCATGTTACTTCTGTGATTTTCTCTCGACTGCCTCTGATTCTGCTCTCATTTTCTTTCTACCGCTCTACATTCAATCCGTCGAGAAAAAGTCAGCCATAATAGCGGGCATAGCGTTGGTGCCTGCTGCCATTGCTGCGACGTTGGGTACACTTGTTGGGGGATGGTCTGTACAGAAGATCCGGGGCTTTCGAGGACCCGTTTTCTTTGGATACCTCATTCAAGCTGCGGGCAGTGTACTTGTGCTTCTATCTATCCAGACAGTGGACGTCCAAATCCATGCTGTTGCTGCAGGTACGAAGCATTCACTGATCCTGGTGTATTCATTCGAGTTAATGCCATTCAAAAGCATATGGTATCGCCAGCTTTGGATGCGGATTCGGGCTTACCGCTACGGTCGTGGCTATCGTGGCAAATACAGGGCGGAAATCTCAAGCGGTTGGAACCGCAGGTGTGATACTTCTCATAAGTCTTTTCTATGTATTTCTGCTGAAGTCAGACAGTCTCGTTCTTATTCAGATCCCTTGGCGGGGTCATTGGAATCCTTATTGGCGGTACAATCATTCAGAATGCACTTCGTAAGCTGATACGCCTCAAACTAGAGCGGGAGAACGAAGTTGATATTGATGCGGTAGGTGTTCACTCTTACCTTTTGTTTGTGTACTGACGGTCGTTTGGGCAGATCGTGGATGGTGTCAGGGCGTCCTTGGAATACATCGATTCATTACCGGATTCCATTCAGACCATTGTGCGTACGGCTTATCGCGAAGTAATCTTCTTTGTCTTTGTATTTGCTGCGTTGTTGGCGATAGGAGCTATCTTCGTTGGCTTCTTTGGCATCGTGGACAAACATCTTGATGAAGATGTCATCAATGCCAATGAGTAATACAAGGGAATTACGATCTTCTATCGTACGGAAATGAATGACCAGTATAGGATGAACCCCTTGTTAATAGGTCCTAGGATTCTTCTAGGCGGTGCAATCAGAATGCACTTTGGAAGCTGATACGCCGCAATGCAGAGCGGAAGGACGAAGTTGACATCGATGCGGTCGGTGTTCACATTCACCTTTTCCATCTGTCCTGATGGTCATTTGGGCAGAACGTGGACGGTGTCAGGGTGTCCTTGGCACACATCTGTCATTACTGGATTCCATTTGGACCATTACGCGCTCGGGCTATCGCGAATTGATCTTTTTTTCTTTCCTTTTTTGGAGTGGTGTTATGAACTTCTACCGCGCTGAGTCGCCGCTGACCTGGTCGTCACAGTGTAGACAACCCGCGATCTGTACAGGGGACTGGGACTATGATTCATCGTTTTTGCTGTGTTGTTGGCAATAGGAGCCATCCACCCTCGACTATCGTCGGTAGCTTCTTTGGTATGTTGGACAGACCTCTTGGTGAAGAAGACGTTATCAATGCCGATGATATGAACCAAGCATGAACTAGCTCGTCTACTAAACTAGTCCATCAGCCTGGATAACCTGGACGTTAGGCGTGGGTCAGGAGTGGTACACTTCGGTTTACAAACATATCGGCGGTTGATAATGCCGAGAACCCGTTGCTGTGGAACGATTTTTTTCTTCCACCTTCCGTAACAGCTTTGGAGTGAATTACTCGTTCTCGAACCGCCCATTGTGATTCCATCCAGGTCATTGTGCGCACGGCTTATCGTGAAGTGATCTTCTTTGTCTTTGTATTTGCTGCGTTGTTGGCGGTAGGGGCTATCTTCGTCGGCTTCTTTGGCTTCTTTAGCATCGTGGACAAACATTTTGATGAGGATGTCATCAATTGCCAATGAGTAACACAAGGGAATTACCATCTTCGACCGTACGGAAATGAATGACCAGTATAGGATGAACCCCTTGTCAATAGGTCCTAGGATTCTTCTAGGTGGTGCAATCAGAATGCACTTTGGAAGCTGATACGCTGCAATGTAGAGCAGAAGGACGAAGTTGACATCGATGCGGTCGGTGTTCACTTTCACCTTTTTCATCTGTCCTGGCGGTCATTTAGGCGGAACATGGACGGTGTCAGGATGTCTTGACACACATTGATTCATTACCGGATTCAATTTGGACCATTGCGCGTTCGGGTTATCGTGAATTTCTTTTTTCTTGAAAGACTCACATGGTGTCTGGAACATGCTAATGCCTGATTGGGCATTGGCCAAGGACACATTAACAAACCCCATTGAATGAAATGAAATGATAGTGAGTACCGGCAACTACAGCCAAAGGCGTGTTTGTTTGGTCATGTTTTGTCTCACGCGCTTGACAGGAGTATGGCGGGCAAACCAAGAAAATCGACGCTGGGGCAACCTCAACACTCTTTTATGATTATTTTGAGTATCGGGATATGATTTTGAAAGCATATTACACTGAAGTATGGAAGCAGATTTTTCTAAGAAAGACTTTTCTGAAAATTTTTTTTACCGGCAAGCTGTCGGTCAGCTGTTGAGGACCAAAATAAAAATTCTGCTCCCATACTTCCGTACAGATTAGTTCAAAGTTTGATTTTGCAACTTGACCGGAGCAAATCGATGGGGTTTTGGTAGCTCTAGGTCAAAAGTTCGTTTGGAGGGGAAAATGTCATTGATGTACATTACATAATTCATAAAATCCGTCTCGTACTGTGTAGATGGGCAGCCAGGGGTGCTAATTCTCTATAAGTACCAAGTATTTTGTGATAACATACGTTAAATCTCATATAAAAACAAAAAAATATTTCCGGGGTACGTTGGAAGCCTCCCAGGGTTGTGAGGAAGGGAGTAAGTGTTGCGAAATGGCTTTGCCATGAGATTTGGCATTTTGGCGCAGCAACCAAATAACAACAAACAGACACACCCTTGGCTGCAATTGCTGGTACTCAATGATAGTTTTGTTTCTGGCAGTACGGGAAATCTATGCTTAGTGGAAGGGCAGTACTTGATATCATAGCCTGTAATGAAGCTATAGAACTCATGTGGCTAAAACACTATCTTACATTTGGCCCAGATAGGCCCTTGTGGGCTCAGATGCACTACTTGCAATCAACATTCCAGCCAGTGATAACAATATTCCCAAAGGTATATGTACCAACTGCTATCTACAGTCATGGAGCACCAGTACTAGCCCACACTCATCCCAACCATTAGACCTACTCAGAATGATTAAGACTGGGCAGAAATATGGAGTAAGAATTTAAGGACTAGCCTTTGAACAAGATATACTTAGAGATATGCCCAAATGGCATCATGTCTTTGCTGATCCTAAAATCTGAAGACTAACCAATGCAATTACAAGCAAATGTCTCAGATCAAAACATAAACTTCAGACTGTAGCATCAGGAAAAGCCCTAGAGGCAATTTTATACAACAAAGAAAATAAAAGTGCATAATCTTCCATAATTAATCAATTTCTACAAATTATGCCCGTTGCGCACATCCCTGTATAACCTGACATAAATTATCACAAATTATGCATTCGTTATGATACATTATTACTACTTTATGCCCGAGGTATTCACATATCTCAGAACATTACTAGCTATTTCAGCTCTCATCAGATCCAGGGAAGGTACAGAGATAAAGCAAATATATTAAAAATAAACTAGAGATACATGCAATGTCAACTAATACAATACTACATAATCAGCCCTACAATACTCCCAACCCAGTAAAAATATGACCTGACTAACCAAGCGACAATGTGTCAGAGAACAGACCATGGGGGGCCAATAACAGTACTCACTGTGATGACATCCAAACAAAAGATTCTAGCCACCGATACAAACACAGTTGCACCATAATGGATACTACAAGTGTGGACTTGGGAGAGAATCAGAGATATGACAGACATAATAAAAACGGTTTTGTCACCAAGTGTAATATGGAAATGAGAGTGCAAGGGAGACTGTGATGGCATGAAAGGGATACTGCGAGGGTTATGAGGGCGTGAGACTGCAAGAGGGTGTGAGGATGTGAGACTGTTGAGGGCATGAGGCTGTGAGACTGTTGAGGGTGGGAGGCTGCAGCTGTGAAACTGTGAAAGCGACTAAGGTAGGGGACATCCATACCCAACTAACCCCACGTGATCAAAGCGTGACAGGCCATATTTGGAAGTAAATCACTATGAAATTCGAAGAAATCGACCTCAAATATTTTCAGCCTCACAGAGGGACAATCCGCTCCCAACAGTTTGTTAGAAATGTACTTTGGATCATGTGGCATCTGGAATTTTGGTGTGAAGATCAAATCTGACAGAGGAGTTCCAAAAACAAGTTTTTAGGTGCATGTATGGGCCCATTCATCAAGTTCTTTCAGAAAGTCTCATGGATGACATATCTAGGGTAGAGATAATCTAAGTACACAACTAGCCTTGAGATAATCCATTCTTGGTGCATATAGCTTGTAATTATGCATCCGACACCATGTACATACTTAATCTTTGTTTTTCTAGTAATTTCGGAACTCCTCCTGCAGATCTTCACCAAAAATTACTGTGCTTGATTTCTGAGCTCTTTAAAGTATTCTGACTCAGATGGCTCTGATTATTAAAGGCGTATGGAGCATCACGATCACGGGCACACGTATCATAACGTTGAAAGGCAAATAGGATGAAGGGCTCACAACATCTCAATCTGTGTTTTCTCTTAAGCAAACTATTTTGGTTCGCAACGCAAGAACTCTTGGATAAAACTGGTCACAGCCTAAAATAAATTTTAGTCTGGAACACTAAATCAACTTCTTAGTTAGGCAAAGCTTCCTTAGTCTCAAATAAAGCTATATGAGATGAAACAGTTATGTGAGATTTCAATGAACTATTTCCTAGGATAGAGGCTTGGGGGGCTTGATTGTATGCAACCAAATTGAACGAACTGTATTGATCGGAACCACAACAAACACAACACACCAACACACACACAAAAACGCGGGTATCGACGATCACAGGAGAATCGCTCAAAGCGGACGCAAAATAGCATTGGTGACAGGGCGAGAGAGAATTCCATCCCCTGTAGGTATGAGTTGATTGGGGTGCACTAACTTCAGTGTCGGACAGTGTGATGGAAAATACCACTATTAAGAACCTCTTCCCGGAGTCTACTAGAGGCTCCCCGATATAACGAATAACCGGGGGTTGTCAAACAAG
>ML179040.1:0-11225 GCA_004369135.1 Dendrothele bispora CBS 962.96
TTTCCCGCAACCCAGGTTCGACTCCTGGTTAGACCTCGCAGACCATGTAAGAAAACTGTGTCGCTGAAATTTTTCTTCCTTTTAAGGATCGTTGCACAAATAACCTCTCCGAGTAATTAGCTTCTACAAATCGAGCCGCATACACGGTGGACGGCAATGATTATTGGGAAGATAATTCTAGCTCTACCGACCATTTCCGTCTCCATCCACAACAACCCCGCGACCGAAATTCGCGAATGTTATAAGCGGGTTGACCGGGAAGAGCTCTGGAAGAGTCCATAGAAATATGGGAAAGTGTACAGGAGAGATTTATGGTAGAGCACATCAGGAATGAGTGATCAAAATGATTATATGAGATTAGGAGAGGTGTTCAAAACAACAGACCGAGGCTAAGATTGTTGCCTTAAACACCTGCACAACTGGACATAGCATAGATCATTGTTGAGGGCAGATGGCAGCATTTAAATACCGACTTGAGCCAAGTGACCCCAACGTGTAGATGTCAGCATGACCACCCATGGTTGAGTTTTGATGGAGTTGCATTATTCAACCAGGTGTAGCTGTAGCCAGAATCTGCTCATATCTACACATGGAGAATGGTATTGTCTGGTGGATAGTAGAGATTCTAGAGAGCGAACCCTTGAAAATCGAACAAGAAAGCCAGTGAAGTCGGAGACGGATTTCGAATGTTTAACTTTTTATGTAGAACCCAATCGCAGAAAGCGATTTTTGCGTGAGCGAATCGAGTGCATGCTACAAGAAGAAAAAATATCGACAGGCTTGAAGACGTAAAGCATGGCGAGGATAACCTGGATAAGCCGATAACGACTGGAAATAAGGCTTTTGAGGACAGGAGTTGTGGTGAGAGGAGGTTGATTATTTTGATATCAGGGTTGCAGGAGCTTGCGGTGCGGAAGAGAAGGAACTACATACTTGTAACAGGGTCAGTGTTTGTAGTTTTCCAGTGATTCAAATGGTATTTATTTCCACATAGCCTTTTATCCCACAGAAGTGTTCTTACCTGGGTGGACAGAGGACGCAAAAGAAATTCTACCAATACAAATTGTTGTGGATTGATTTTTCTTTCGTTCTTTGCTCACCCAAATAATATCGTTTTATTGAGTCAAAATCCATGGAGAACACAACGGCCATTTTGGTTAAATCGAGAAATTCCGCCTCATGATCAGACTTGAACTCTTCAACACGCGATCAGATATCTGAGTATAATAATACAGGGCCAATACACATGCTGTGTATGAGGGTACTTAAGTAGCTCTCTGAAAAGCTCCATGTCAAGTGTTCTATCGGATCCAAGGTCAGGCAGTCCGAGGTCGAGGCCAGGAGGGAAACTCGATACGTACACACTCATCGCATGTTGATCTATGTAGCCATCAGTCAGCTGTTCAAGGCATGAGCTCTTGTATGAGTGTTTGAGAAGACTTCCCCTGAAGAGGCCGATGCAGAGATCAAGTTAATGTAGAGTATCGATGTATAAGTGGCGCAGTACTGGTAAGAATTTGTTCTTCTTGCCGGCTTCTTCTTTTTCTCCCGGTCTGTTGAATGGAACGTGTCAATGACCGCCCATGATGATAATAATATATGAACGCATGACGACTCGTGCTTCCAGACACCAGGTACCCACCGCTCACGATTGAATTTTCGCAGTAGTTATTTGTAGCTGTCCGCTGCCACAGAATTTAGTATATCCCAAAGTTGGAAAGGCATGGTTACTTTCCCGAAATCACCTTGGAAAGACGAGTCAATAGTACGTTCCTGATTTCTTCGTTCTTACGCCTAGAGCTTGTTCGACGATTCGAACAACATCCTATACCTACCAGTATACCCAGACTCGCTTGGTCTGTGTATACGTACGCATCCAGATTCTTTTCAATACGCATACGTGATACGACACAGCAAGAATCACGACAAGTACATGATATTTCTAACAAGGACCTCGCAAAAATGATGTCTTATTTCCGGCATACAATTGTAGAGCTTGAGACATAGAGCCTGCCAATTTTCTTCAAATATCATACCGTGCCAAAGTTACACGTTGAAGGTTATCAAAGGTTGTCTACAAGCCACTAAATCGGTAATAAATCTAGGCTTCTGAATTAATAAGTTCTGCCGCTGTTGACTGTCCCCAAACTTGTACATGTTGATGACGTTTTCCGAACGACAGTACCTCGGCCTTTCGGGTTCCGCATTAAGTACAAGTTAATAGGATAAATCGTATGATTGATAAATACGCAAAACCTCACAGCGGCCGCAACAGCAGAGTCACGAGCTCCTCTCTTCCCGACAGCATACACGTTAAAGACTACTGACTCTGAGCGAAGAGTGTTATGGGTATGGAGAGAGGTATGGAGAGAGGTATGGAGAGAGGTAAGGAGAACATACCGTCAGTTACGAAATCGGAACGTCCGCGGCGACAGCCGTCCTGACGGCGTCGAAGTGATTGTATGTGAATTTGTTGACAAACGGCAGCGCGGTTACACTAAACTCAATTCCTATCCCTCACGTGCTCTTCAATTGGTTAACTACTTAGTAAGTTACTAATACCTCCTTCAGGTCTCCAGCTGGTACGTAGGCTTCCCTCTCTTTCCTTCCCATGCACGCCCTTTTTCAAATCTCCGAACTCCGTCGCCTCATCTTCGAATACTTGGAGAGAGAAGAGCAAGTCTGTTGTGCGCAGGTGTGTCGTGCGTGGTCGGGGGTGGCATTGGATATCGTCTGGTACAAAGTCGACAATCTGGCTATGATTGCCAACGTCCTATCACCGGTGAAGAAGATAAAAGTCGGGGAAGTTCCTCCGAGTCGCAATTCGAGGAAATCCTATGTGCGTCCGCTCGTCTGCTCAGATTCCTTCTGCTTACTTATCTACGCGTAAATTAACCAAAAACGCTGATTCTTTATGTCTTGAAAATAAAAAGCATTTCGAGTGCCTTCCAGGGCCGAAGGCTTGGAAGCGATTTGAGTCAATGTACTCGAACCGCGTACGAATACTTTACCACCACCGGGCGGATGGCGATTGTTCATCTATCCTCCGAAGAATCCAAATCATTAGATCCTCGTCGTCTCAAATATTTCCTCATCTCCACACCATTCACTGGGAAACATCCAAGAATACCGAACTCTACGATGTCATCATGTTCATGCATGACCAAGTCAAACATTTCACCATCTCATGCAGCATCTTCCAAGAAGAGGTTGGGGACCAATTACCTGGTAACGATGCAACTCAACTCGTGGTCGAGGCCATTTCGACTCGTGTTCCATTAATCAACACACTCAAATTGGACATCGCTCTCCCGTCCGAATGGGCCCCATGCATAGCCCAAATCCTGAGGAATCTCCACTGCCTCAAATCCGTACAGATCCCTTCGTTCGAGGACATGTCTCACGTTCTTTCGAGTCTGAGTATACGTCAAGGACTGAAATCGGTCGAGCTGTGTAGATATGGACCACCCGCAGTGCTTTCTGCCAGTGGTGGTGTGGCCCAACGAGCTCTCGCCAACATAGGAACTTTTAGGTCACGGCTTCGAGGCGGTACAAATCTATGCTCAGGTGCATCAGACGTCGAAAACGACGCCTTCTCTTCACTCGAGCACTTTTCTGCACTCGTAAGGGAGTATTCCACCATGAATACTTTCTTTCAGCACCGTGAATTTCACCATTTACGCTCCATTAAACTCCGTGTCTCCCCCGTCGACGATTCCAAGAGCGTCCAGAAACTCTTCCGTGCCATCTCACGAAACTGTCCTAGCTTAGAGAAGCTCAACCTGGGATGGGATTCCTTTCGGGACGTCCAAGATGACGTCCTTGTCTTGGAAGACATACAAGACATCTTATCGTGTAAAAAGATCAAAGAATTCGAATTCTACGCGCCGTTCATGTTTGATTTCTCGGACGAAGACGTCGAACAGATCGCTTTGGCTTGGCCGCAAATTCATAGGATCGTTCTTTGTCCTTATCCAGTTGGGAGGCAGCACTCGAACAAGAAACTCAGTCTGTGGGCTGTCTTTCTCCTTATTCACCTTTGTCCAGGTCTGAAAGACGTCAGTCTTTGTATCAATACTAGAGCTTACGATACTCCTCGACTCACACCTTCCTCGTTACCAATACGGATCATGACCGCCCAATCCCAAAATCATCATTGGAAAGTGGCGGAATTAGAATCTCTAGTCCTAGGATATTTCGACCTCCAACCTGGTGACGAGTTTGAAACGGCTGAACTGTTGGGTCAGATTTGTGGACCTCTATGTCAGCTGGAGTATGGAATAGACCTTGATGATGAGGATGAAGACTACGATAAAACAGAAGATAGATGGGAGACGGTCAAGTCACTTTTTCCTCGCTTCTCTAAAATCTATTCTTCTATAAATCATCTCGAAAAGGAACTGGAGTCTTTACGGATATCAGTGAAATAAATAGTTTTTGCATGAAGAAGGTGTATGAGAGATCGCGCCAGAATGCAGTCTGTACTACCTAAAATACTTCCTCTTATAGTAGTTAAGTAGCTTTTTTTAATTTGGCTACTTATGCAGGAATCTAATGAACATCAAAGATCGGGGTATATCCCTCCCATCACTCAGGTAAAAATGCGCTTCATGTCAGTTTCTAACCGTACATACACTTGAACAGACTAACGAAAGAACATAGATACTCCTTGATACATCCTCCGATAAGATGGTACTCCCTCGTTAATTACAGTTGTTCCAACTCCCCAGTTGAATGGTCTAATGTCTCTTGTGTACAGGGAACTCGTGGCCAGTTGAATGTTTGTACTGTTTCCTGATTGCACTCGCAAGCTGTTCATCTTTGAGTCGTTCGATGAAGCCTTCGTCTTTCTGAGGACCTTGGTGAAGAACGTGCTCTTGGACAAAGTCGATGGCTTTGAATGATAAATATGAGTAAGAATTATAAACTGAATAAGATAACACGTACCTTTATCAAGAGCATCCTCATCGACCTCTTCCTCTTGACCTCCGAGAGCCACCTTCATCTTAGCCATGAACCCTTTCTTCTCCTCGATTTTCTTATCATCATCTCCATGCGCATGCTGCAACGTTGCTTGAATCTTATCACCCAACGTTTGTGGTTTCGGCGGTTCCTCTTCCACCCTCTTATGACCAAATGAGGTTCCCAACTTATCGAGTAACGATTCCTCCTTGGGCGGAGGCGGCGGTGGAACAGGTTGGCCATGACCCAAACCGAGCTTTTCCAATAAACCCTCTTCCTTCGGGGGAGGGACGGGAACCTGCTGTGCCTGATGCTCTTCACTCATCCCCATCTTCTCCAACAAATGATGGGGATGGAACCGATGTCTCCTTTCCTCTTCCTCTCTAGCTTTCCTCGCTTCCTCTTCAGCTTTGAGTCTAGCCTCCTCTTGCGCCCGAACGAGCGCTGCGGCTTCTGCCGCTTTACGTTCCCGTTCCTCAGTGGAATCGAAGATACCCGAGATCTTGTGTGCTAGGTTGTGTCCATGGCCGTGTTCAGTGTTCGTCGTGGTAGTACTAGCAACGACAGGCTGAGGCTGACTCGGGGCAGGTGCGACCGTGTTATGTTCTCCCCCGAATGCTGTGGAGAGCTTGTCCAGTAAACTCTCGTGGTGAGTACCTTCGACAGCCGAAGGAGGTGGTGGTGGAGGAGACTGTAATTCGGAATCGTGCGAGGCGGTGTGTTTGTCTTTGTCGGGATCAGACAGGCTGAGGTTCTTGATGAAGTCCATCGTATGTATCGAAGGAAGTACGCGTGCAGTGGGAGGGACGTAGTAGAGGTTAAGAAATGAGGATGACCCGGTATGCACGTGGGAACCCACTCTGCTAAACTCCACTGATAAGTATTGTTGATTTGTGCACAGGGCGCGGCGCCCAGAGTTATCAGACCGCCGGCGAGAGTATGAGCGGATCTATCAGTCAAGTTGATGAAGACATCCTGCATGATTTCGTTCAAGACGGTAAGATCACAGCTATGTACGTGATGGGATCATGATGTTTTGAACCATGTTAATGGTTATCCGAGGAGACATTGTGGCCGTATCAACAGATTCCTTACACAAACACCACATACGCGGATACAGAGTCTGACTCGGAAGAAACACAAAAAAATTGCGAAGGGTAATCAAAATTCAACCACACTGGATACTTAATCCTGTTATAGTTTGCTGAATCACCCACCAAATTGGCTACAGCCTTTCAGGCTTGAGTGAAAGTATCTACTACATCCCGTAATTACATGAAAAACGTCGTTCAAAAGTCATAGTCTTCAAAGAGGATAAAAATCGTCCCTTACAGTACTATTTGTTTAATTTGACTGATCTATATGTATAAGTAACATTAAAATCCATGACATCCGTACCAAAGAAAACGACTGCGATCAAACTATAAAAGGACACCGCTAGTATTGAATACGGCAAACAGAAGAGAGATGATCCCCAAACCCAAGCACTTCTCGTTGTGGTTCACTCACTAAATAGTAAGAAGTCGCATCAGCGGTCCAGGAAAGACCTGCCATCCTCGATTATTAGTGGGATCCAAGCCACTTGTAATGGAACACAAAAACTCTATATCAAAGAATTCTGTGGGGTAAAAGTTTGAGCTGCTGGTATGACGTTCGAAGCAATCCACGAACCGTGAGGGATCTTGGCTTGTGACTTGTAATCGCTAGTTTGGTCATCGTGGAAGCTGCTTGCATGTTGCTTTCTTCGACTGTAGGAAGTATGGCCAGCCCAATTGTGTCAGAGAGAAAATAACTAAAAACAAAGTTTCTGTATTCACCTGTCCATTCTTCCCATCGACAACTTGCACCGGCCCTGGTCAAATGATGATTGGAAACCTGTGACCGGCACGGTCGTGAAGATGCGTGCGTTTCGCGTCGGAGCAGTACTTTCTTTTTTATTCATCTACCTTCACCCAGCTATCAATAGCTATAGCTTGTACTTATAAGTAAGACCGTAAGACCGAGCTTGAATGTCGAAAGTTTAAGACCCGAATGTCCCATACCGTCACCAAAGCGACATTCGGTACCATGCTAAGATTGGTATACACATCTAGTGTAAGTAACTAAGGCTCCCCAAAGGCATGTTGCCTTCAAGTTCTATTCAGGATTTATGTAGTAGCAAGGCTACTAGGTCTGGTCTAGATGAAGACTCAGCTTTTACACTATGTCCCCCCTTAGTCAAAGGGGATCGACTACCTACTGCTCGCGCATCAGGATACTTCGTCCATCCACTGGTGCCAGATGCACATATTCAAGGAACTTTACTGCTGTCAGGAAATGTAGCTTTTTCCATTCATGTTCCAGCGACTTCATTGTTCTTCAAGGTCGTCACAAGATCATGGAAGCTGTACGGCAGTGAAGGGCAGAAAACTTATACATGCTTGTTTTTAAATACGGTCACCATTGGTGCAGTCAGTCTAAGAGAGGAATAGAAGCATAGGAAGGCATAACGTGTAGGATATTATTGAGGAAGGACCAGGGACACAGTAGTATAAAGTTCAAGCTAAAGGGTGATTAGCCACTATTCCCTTTGCTTTCCTTGCATAGGGTAGAGGTGCCTTGGCCACGACGAAGCATATAGTCGTACTTTGCTGCAGTAGCTATAATAGGTCGCTTCAAACCATTGAACCCGGAAACAAGGAAATATCCCTTGCACAAGTGATTAGTTTATGGACGAAATGGATACACTGAAAGGGAGGAGGAGTGACGCTGCATACGGCAAACGTCTCTCTCACGTTTCACACCAGATTATCACATCACCAATCGTGTGCCCTAAAACTACCCAGGAGCGATCCTTCTTTGCAATTAGAAGGGCATTGGGTCCAAGCTCAGGACCAATCTGGAAGCCAGAACGTTACGACAAAAACAAAGTTGAATTAACCAGAAAGTGATGCATATGCTTCCTTTCGACAGCGTGAGTTCAACTTATTTATGCAGGGTTGTCAAAAGACTGACTCAGTATGTCAACTGCAAGAAGGGTAGAGGGGGTGTGGTACAGAAAATTACTAGAGGATGGTTCGAACGGTAGCGTGGAGCTTAAGGTAAAGTCCTTCGAAGGGCCTCTTTAGACCCAAATTCAAGGTCGGAGTAGTTACTTACCTAACCTTATCTATCAAACACAAATGGAGAAGAATAGTAAGTCGTTGTTTAGCGAAAATCGTCTAATGTTTTTTTTTGTTTGCTGATTTTAGGAAAATATGTATAACAATGTTTTCTGGGTCTTTCTTAGCTCTATCCATGCGTCATTTATTAGGGTTTTTACTAAAGCGAGCGCGAGAAACATTCATTAAAGAAAACCAAAGGATCTACTATTACTGCCCCTACGTAGGCTTGCGCTACTAGGGTACGAAACGCGTGGTTATTGTTTGGTACTTAGTCGAGGTACCGTGTTCTGTTTTTTTTTCATACATACATGAATGCTTGCTCAATAGAACCGTTGTTTGGTTGACGCTGCTTGTGCTACGAGGTGGTTGAGGCTACTGTCAGTGACCTAGCGTTCAGTTGGGCTGCTCTAATAGACTCCAACATTCTCAACCTGCTGGCTCCTCTCGACGCTCTTGAACCTGGCGTCCTAACGACTAGATGTATCACCCCACTCAGGCATTCACCCCCACATTCGTAGTCAAGTAGCGAACCCTTCTGGTAGTCCTATTTTTGGCCCCCCGTTATGAATGTAGACACTAACGCAATGTTGTAACTTCGCTTGGCTACAACGTAACCGAACGACCTTATGATCTACACCGCCCGAACCCTACTACTTTCTCTCTGTAAGTCAGTTGCCCCGTCAATATACGTTTGTGTTCAGCAACCTGTATGTCGACGGTACCATTCTTGTCGAGGCCTACATTTGTTTCGGTGCTAACTTTTTGCTATCTTGTACTAAACAGCTAGAACTTCCACAAAAGTTCACTCTCTTCCATTTCTTTTTTCCAGTCATAAATATGTTACAGTACTTTACCCCTACATAAGTCATGGTTGTCACCAGACTTGGTCCATGATTGTTTGTTCATAATTTTTAGAGCTCGTTACTCGATGAGACCAAGCAGTTTTTCCGTGTTCTTTCAATAACTTTGACTCTCCTGGACAGCACTGTACATTAATATTTTTTTTTGGCCTCGGTGGCATGGAACTTTAGTTAAGTCGGTTCCAGCAGTTTGAGTCGAAAATATAAGTCTATCGGATATCCTTACATGTCCTGAGCCTCAGTTTAGAGACTGTAACAGAACTGTGGTTTGTCATTTTTCTGTAATGCGCAATGGAGCTTGTCTTAACTCTCAAACTTCAAGCACAGTTCGTTCGACTGTCGTCCAGTAGCTCTGACTCTCCTCGGGCTCCTGTATGCCTTTGCGGTTCCGGTCGATGCAGCCTTTTAGGAAGTCGAAATAGCCAGTATCTTAACTAGGTCTACATGTAGCACAGCCAGGAAGTTACAACTTAGGTCCCTCCAAATGGTTACTGAAAACACCCTCTAACTTGCCTCCCAAACTTTACTTCCGGCAAGCATCAGACCAGCTCCTACTAACAGTGTCAAGGGTTAATGATGAATCAGGGTGTATACGGGCCTTTTCGACCTCTTAATTATAAGATAGCACAATACTGGTAGTTCGTCGAAAATATGACTTTATTTTTTTTTGCGATCGCTTGTACTGGCCCACGAAAGCTAAGCTCCTTTGAACTTTGGTGCTATTCACGTAACGCTCGGTGTCCGAAAAAGTCATCAACGCGCTGCAAACACATCGGTTTCTGGGTACTTAATTGACTTTCGCTGACTTTATAATTTTATTTGGCATCTACAAGTGTCGGTCCTTCTAAAACGCGCACAGCTTTGTTTGACAGCAGAACTTTGAAAGTTCTTGAAACTTTGCTTCGTCTATTCAGTGTACTGCAACACATAGGAAAAGAAACGGGCTCAGTGATGCGTGCGACCGGTCAACTTGCGTAATGTATAGGTCTCGGATGCATATGTAAGCGAGTGAGATAAATTTAGCTTTTCTTAAGAAAAATCTTACTTCCCAACGTCGTTTAGACTGTCTTAGTTGCTGGTTGTGTGGATCCCGTTGCAGTTTCGAAGAATGGTCATTGGTCAAGACTGAAGGCTGGTGCTACGTAAGCTAGTTCGAAGTTCGAAGTTCAAAGTTCAACGTAAGTCTTGAAAAGGTACAACTAGATACGAAGTTTTTAGTTTTAGCTTTTGTATACCGGGACAGAGAGTTGAAGCTGCTTGCCCTCTCGTCAACGGCAAAACGCAAGGCCCAGGGGTAACCAAGAGTAGCAATGTTAAGCTCAAGACCTCCGCTCTAAAAACCCTGCCCCCCAGTCGTAGTCGGTGAGTTTAGTCCACCACCATTGTAGACGCGATTACCCGCGAGTCAGGTCTTTGGGCTCAGTCGTTTACAGCAACTAACGGAAAACTATGTTACGACGCAAAACCATACTGCAAAATGGTTCTGATTAAAGAGAAGACCACTGGTTACACCACGCAAAAGTTAAAGCTAACAATCTGTAGGGTCTATGAAGCAATAGGAATCAATGCTTGTCTATCTACCCGAAACGAGCACCAAGAGATGGAGCCTCATGCAAGCCTTTCGAAAGGAAATACAATGCGTTGAGTGGGTCAGTAGTAGATAGGTGTAGAAAAGAAACCGAGTGTAGAGTGCTACCGCAGCCGAAAAGGCGTCGAAACTGATTTGTCCCAGTTGCCCCCGAACAAAGTAAGGTAGACTTGAAAGCTTTTCATTACATAAAAAGAGAAGTACGGCGCCACCTCCACGGCTGCCGGAGACTTAGGCTGCCGAGCTAGTTATGTGACCACACTTTTACATACTATATTTGTCATTTGCCTCTCGTTGGGTTCCTAACGGCTATTCATCCCACAAAACATGCCCTGTGCAGAAGAAAAGAGACACACGTCATAAAGTCAAAACAGAGCTGTCGTTAGGTTTACCGCGATCGCTTAGGGACAGGTGTTGACACGGCCGCCTGGGTTTTAAGTTAAAGAACGACCTGCCAGTTCACAGTAAGTTCGCCGAGATGGCTTGAACCAGGGGTTCCGCAAACCAAGCCAGATATGATAAGAACGCCCTTACTGGCTACGTCCCGGTTGCCGAGAGTCAATACTCCCTCTGCCACAATTTTCCTTGCTAGTCACAGCCGCCGACCCTATGTCATATGAATGGGAATTATTAGTGAATAGGGACCTTTTAAGGCAGAAGTTGAAAGATTAA
>ML179040.1:11250-87586 GCA_004369135.1 Dendrothele bispora CBS 962.96
AATGTGTCTCGTATTAACATCTTCATCAGAAGACCCAAAATAAACTCACAGCCATGACTATTATACCACTTGTCAACATTCGATTTATACTAGTACTTGTCTCTTCTTAAACGTGAATTTGTTTTGAGATAGTTGAGCGTAGAAAGAGTAACTATCTGTCCGTTTGTTTCAGTCTTCGTCTTATCGATTCTACCTTATGAATGATTAAAAAATTAGCCTAACCTGTACACCTTTAATGATCAAACGCTCTCACATGATATCTAATGGCCTTGGACCGTTTGCTCCTTGGATCGGTTAGGAAATATTGATGGACTGTGATTATAAATTTACGCTACCATCCAGTTATACTGGAACTGTACCAATACCTGTCTAGGACGTCCTGCACCATGATTACCTACACAGTTTGGCCCATCTCTTCCTCGGCTTAGTGGCTTTATTGCACGTGACATAATTAGTCCGGGATGTTTCGAAGCATTGCGTCTTTCAGTCTTCCTTAGAAGCAAATAGAACGCCGACCCGAGTAAAAAAAGGTCCCTCACTTGTATGAACTCTTACATTATAAGGAGTGTTATCTTTAGACCGAGTACTCATTGTAGTCATTGGCATGTGTTACCACTAGAGCAATGTGTTAGTATACGTGTCGGATGTTATGGAGAGACGATACGACGGAGACACTTTAACAAATGTTGTATGTTCTCTCAGAACCATAGTACTTGACTAAAAAGGGGAGAAAGAAGTCGATACAGTTTTCTTCAATGACCAGTACGGATCTAAACGACACGTAAGGAGCTCTTCTTCACTCAAGTTTGTGAACGGATGTGATACTTCCCCGGAACTTCTAATACTTTCATGTGTGTGAATACCTAAATGTTCTTTACCGTGCACATATCCAACCTTATAAGTGATAGGAATGGAACTATTAAACCGAGTGTCATCTCCAGTGACCATACGTCATATCTACGTAAGTTGGACACAAGCCATTAAATGATACCTAACTGTATATGTGATAGTAAATAGAAGTCTAACAAGGAGGTTACTTAGTATAAGGACAGTCCTCTTACGTCAGACGAGAACTGTAGGTGATCGACATGGAAACGTAGTTCTCTATGTCCCAGCAATGTCTATCTTATTCACTTAAAGGGTGCAGAATTTAAAATAAAAGCTCAAAATAATGTCCATGTTTCCTAGCCAAAATAGTGATGTATGACTATAGAAGAGTCTGACGACAACTCCATTATTGATGTTTTGTACGAAACGTCTGCGAAGGTCTCAGGTCAGGATTAACCGTAAGATAAAGGGTGTGCACCGGTCCATCGGCCAACAGGGCTTTTTGGCTGCGCGAGCTCTTTTTTTAAGTGACTGAGGCTGTCGACGAAGATTTTAGTGGTTTGAGTGGATGGTGTGAGGTATCTGTAGGATCTTGTGTGTCTATGGTTTCATGTGTCTTACTCGGTACGTTTTAGACGTGTTAGACTTTGTTTTATACACTTCCACCGGTCCAAGGACCATTAGGTTTCATGTTCTCCTTGTTTCTGTTAATCTTAATAGTGATTGGGTTGTGATTATCAATTTACGCTAACACAAACTGCCGATGCCAATACCCGTCTAGGTCTCCATGTATACACGGTTGTCTCTATAGGACTCTTTATCGCACGTAACATAATTTCCGTGTTACGACATTCATCTTTCAGTCAACCTTAGCTAGCCCCTTCTCACTTGTTGATTCATCATGCATGATATCTTTAACCGTCTTCATGAAACGACTCATGACTATAGACCAGCAGGTGGTCGGCCTAGTATCGTTGACCCTTTACAACCTTTTTCATTAGTCCTCACCGACATTTTAAAGGAAACTGACGCTATTAGACTCTCTGCTCTATAGTACAAAAAATGTACGCAACATGAGCTCTGCCTCTTTCGACAGCTAGGGCGTAAAAAGGCATAGAAAAGGTCTAAAAAAATTTTCCCCATGTTGGTAAGATAAGACCCGTTTTCTACGGGTATTCATGTGAGCTGGTTTTAGCCGAGAAACTTTATATAGGCCAACTAGGTTTCACGGGTTGTTTAAATGAAATGTACTTTTAGGAATCGAGGCTACCCGATATTTTGAGCCTGTTACAGCCGCCCTTTGAAACAGCTTAAACTCACACCTTGTGCTGATTTTTACCGGTCTGGAGGTTAATTCGAAATTCGTAGTATAGACCTATTGAAGCCAGAGTTTATAGGATCCTTTTAACACTACTATGAATTGTACCATGTCACCAGTGGGTACTTTTACTACTGGGGAGGGTTTATTCCTTTGTAGAGGCTTTCACGTAAGAGCTCAACAGCTTTCGATGACCGTAATAACTCTGAGTGCGTTCTTACGATTGATATTCCATAGTCCTACACCTTGCCTGCCCTAATACTGTTTTGTGAGATTTAACAACTATACGTGAGCCTAAGTTATGGTATAAACCATCCTCCCAGTAGTAAAGCGTGAAAGCCCTCTATAAAGGGATAAATCCCCCCCCAGTATTAAAAACCGGCGGTGACATCGCAAAGCTCCCTTGTCTCTCTCGTTGCACACTTAAATGGCCTTGGCTACCGGGCAGCCGCGCAGCCCAACCTATATAAATCATCACTGATGGGTATATACCATGGGCACCCTTATCAAATCATGGTTGAACTGGTGCTGTCTTGAACTACATTCCTCGGTTTGGATTTCCAAGCCGTTAATTTTTCTACTGACCCCCGATACCGGCGTCCGCCGCTCCCGGCTTGGAAATATTTTTGTCCTAAATGAATGTCCTTAGTTTCTGGTTATCCTAGTTGATTCTATGTTATTATACCGAAAAAACTCGACTGTTCAAATACTCTATGGTACTCTCGCGCCATACCCATTTAAACGCCCCTGGGGAACGCCCGAGCGCCCCTGAAGTTATTTCCTATGTTATCGATGTTCTTCTAAAAACGATCTAATAAGTTTCTTTACGTTATCACTCAATCACATAATTTCAGCTCGAGAGGTCTCCCAGCGGCGTTCCAGGGGCGTTCACGTGTCGGTGGAACGCCCCTGAGAGCGCCCCTGGAACGTCTCTGGAACGTGTCTGGGAGTGTCCATAACGTGTTCATAGTTCCCTCATCACAGTGACATAAAAGTACAGTAAAATTCTTTCGGAACTACACTTAAAAACTAAAATCACTGTTTTGTACAGCTTTTTTAATCAAAATGGAATGTTACGAAACTGTCTTAAACGTCCTTGGAACGTGTCTAGGAGTGTCCATGATGTGTTCCTAGTTCACTCATTATCCCTCAACCCGTTCATAGATCACTCATGATACTTCATCATAGTGACATAAAAGTACCGTAAAGTTGTTCCGGAACTACACTTAAAAACTGAAATCACTGTTTTTTACAACCTTTTGATCCAAATAGTACCGGCTTCTTAGACTTTCAACCGTGTCTCCTGTTAATTTATCATATCTAATACATATACACAAAAATATTCTATGAAACTTTTATCCATACTAATGTTATCCCAGGGGCGTTCCAGGGCGTTCACCAGGGGCGTTTTAAGGTTGGGGGCTACTCTCGCACTGACGACCGTAAAAGGTCTCAGTAACCAAGTTACTAACTTTTAGGAGAGTCGAGAAGGAAACTATCAAAACATTATTCGTTCATACACTAATACATAAGTACATTATAACTTATTCTTAAGTATTCGGAAAGTTACTCGTCTGTGCGTTGTTGTGTTGTATCTCGTTATACGCGAGACTTACCTGACTTTTGATATGAACATTCTAATTGTGTTGTCTACAGGTCGTTTATTGGAATGATGTTTAATTCCTTTCACTTCCGTTTACGACTAAAGTTCCCTTCGATCCAGGATCAATAACTCAGATTCATGTACTAGGTGCTAGACTTAAGTCGTTCTACTTTCACTTTCCGGCTCGGCAATAAAGTCCTGTTGAGAGTACCCTACTAAACTCAGTAAACTTACAAAAGGACAAACTTAGCTCTTTCAAGTTTACAGCGTCTCTTTCGAATGAGACAATAGAGCAAAGAACATAACTGTCTTATACTTGATAAAAAACCCTCTGGTTTGAAACAACGTTAAAAAAAGCCATGTTTTCTGTGCGACCATACATGCAAGGGACACCATCTAACTCGCCGTGGTGGAATGACCGAGAAAACAAAAGAGATGTCGACACACGCTCTATTTAAAGTTTACTAACCGACCATCACGACCGTTTTCGAAAGCGACTAACTTTTAACACAGGTAGCGCTCGTCGTATAGAAAAATAAACAAAAACAACATGAGTTTTTCTTAAACAAATAGTAAGACGTGCTATTCGCGAGTTCTAAAGAGTTGTGGCCCGAATATTCCAGCACAGTTCCGTTCGTCTCCGTCTCCAGTTTCCTGTCTGACTGCATCTTTGACTTTAACCTGGCTCAACATGCCTGCCTTATGTAAACCTCCAGCTGATGATATATAACATGGGGTACTCTTAACCTGTTTTGGTTGGACGGTGCTTGTAAAAACATTCCTCGGTTTGCAAGCGGTTTTCCTTGATGTGCCCTACCTCCCCCGATAGCTTCCATACACGCCACCTTCCTTTCAGTGCCTTCCCTTCAGCGCAGCAAACACACTGTTGAAAACGACTCAGTTTCCAGGCCAGGCCAGGATTGCCTTTATCTGTTTAAATCATCACCGATGATATATACCATGAGCACTCTTATCAAATCACGGTTGAAGGGGGGTCTTGAAGCACATTCCTCGGTTTGGATTTCCAAGCCGTTAGTAAACTGGCAGTAAAGTGGAGGCGCTCCCACAGCTTTGGGTTTGAAAATTACTTTATTTAGGTCCTCGTGCTCTAAAAACCTATTTGAATTCGAACTTTTGTAAAATGACTAGAGAGCTGTAGTTTATGATCCAAATAACTCGTTACTCAATGTCCCCTTCCGGACGGCCATCATTTTTTAGTTGGTCCCGTACGACGTCCTCCAGTCTCTCTACCAAGTCCCGCGTTTAGACCATTATACAGTCGAGTTCCTCTGTTTTGATCTATATGTCTGGGTCCTTTTTTGTCATTCCACAAGATATTTCTTCATAACTTACATGAATATCAAGTAATATCACGAGGGTTTACATTTCTTTGGTTTACGTTGTCCTCAGATGGGATAAAAACTCTCACTCAGATCTTAACTATATATGTAACCAATGGTTAGGATTATAAATTACTTATCTATTTAGCCTCTTTGGCAAGATTGCTTAAATTTCAGGAATTATACTTGATTTGCCCCATGGTTTCCCTCACAAATGCAAGCCAGGGTCTTCATACATACCCCAAGCTAATAAGAAGCAGCGAACTAACTTAGATGATACAGGTAATAATGTATAGGATTCAAGCCCTACTTCTTATTTTCCTACATCTCAGACTGCAACTGCAAATGAGTTTGAGAACTTGGCAATGCTGATTGGCTGGCAATTTTACCAATGTCTCAAAGGCTTCAGTTATCATATTCAGCTGGAGAGAATGTCATTGACACTATCAAGTAAATTGAGTGTTCATTCTGTGGTGGCCTTGAGACTATTGATGGAAGCACTTCCTCTCCAAGAGCAGGGTTTCTTTGAACTCATTGGTATATCTGTAATGGTTTAGATTGACAAGGACCCAGGCTGCATATGATGGTGCTGAGACATCCGTACTTTGATAATTTCTACGTATGTGTCCTTCTCCCGACATTCCAACTGACTTTCTACTTACAGCATCCTTGTACCTCCCCCAATATGACACATGCTGTTTCTCGGGACGTTCCTGATGGCACATATGTCTATCCTTGATCCACCCATAACCATAACCATAATCATAGCGTTGTTAATGATAATTGTCCCTGTCCCTCCCGTACACTCTCACAAACTAATTTCCCCATGTCCAATCCAACTCTAAATTTAGTACCCATCTTAGCTATTCTGTTTCTAACTTTGTTGTTTCTCTTTTATCGATGAGAAGCAGTGAGTTGTTAGAATTTTGGTTGAGGGCACATCCTTCTCTGTTCATGATTTGAGAAAGCTTGTGACTGTTCAACACATCAGTGCCCGACACTTGAATAAAACCCAGAGAACACTTCTGAAATATATTCTGAGTTCTCGGTGCATGATTGTCTGTTTGTTTTGTACAAATTGGGCACACTAAACAAGCTAGTTTGCATAACTATCCTCTTATATTACAGACAGACTTTCTAGCTTCAGCAAGATTTCTTAAATTAAGAAATTATACTTTAACCCCCACTGTTTCCCCTCACAAACACAAGCCAGTGTCCTCACACCTCAAGCTAATAAGATGCAGTGAACTAACTCAGATGTTACAGATTATAATGTACACGATTCATGATGTCCTACTTCTGATATTCTTGCATCTCAGACTATGACTACAAATTAGTTCAAGAATCCTGATTGGGGTGGAAATTTTACCTGTCTGAAAAGCCTCAATATTGCTAGAATCATATACAGTGGGAGGTCATGCCGCTATCAAGCAAAACAAGTTTTCATTCTATAGTGGCCTCAAGATAATGACAGAACTGCTTTTATTCCATGTTCTAATTTAGACATATCTTTGCTTGAAACAACAGTTCAAGAGTTATGTTTGAAATCTAATCAACCTGCAATTCAACCATTCTGTCCAGTAACAATAGAAAATAACTATTACTGACTTTGTACCCTATGCAGATGAGATTTAAGAAATCCAACATACCACAGTGGAGTGAAAGTAGATATATACATTTGTCAGAATACCAGTATTCAGCTATGGAAATGGTATCTGGACCAGTGAAATTTCAGATGCTTTAAAAGTCATTATTTCTTGAATTGCAATTCATGTTGAAACTTAAACTCGGACCCACTGGACAGTACATTTCTTGTGGATATGCGAATGTTTGTATTTTACCTCAATATCCAAGTCCTTTGTTGACATGTCTGCTCCCACGCCATTATACAAACCCCATAATGAGATCTCTGTTATTCTGGTTGGATTTCCTGATGATAAAGTTACAGTTACAATTGATACACTTGCCAAAACTCCACTCTTGGTACGCCGTTCTAAGATTATTGAAGCATCAACATGGCTCGAACTTCATAACCTTTTTTATTTTGACAGTGGCTTCAAATGTTGCTCAATATCAAAGTCATAATAGTATATCCCACCTTGGTAGACCTTCTTCAATTGTGGTTGATGTAGAGTCTACATACAAAATGTGAAACCTTTTTCCAGGCTAAAATCAGGGACTGGACCTTTCATTATATAATTTCCTTCATTAGCTTATGTATCAAGCAATCTGCAAGATTGGAGTGCAGGTCTACACCGAGCCTAGATACTTGCAAAAGGTTCGGCCCTCGCCGCTTGCGGCCATACCCCTCAGTCATAGTAGTTAAGTAGCTTTTTTTAATTTGGCTACTTATGCAGGAATCTAATGAACATCAAAGATCGGGGTATATCCCTCCCATCACTCAGGTAAAAATGCGCTTCATGTCAGTTTCTAACCATACATACACTTGAGCAGACTAACGAAAGAACATAGATATTCCTTGATACATCCTCCGATAAGATAGTACTCCTCGTTAATTACAGTTGCTCCAACTCCCCGATTGAATGGTCTAATGTTTCTTGTGTGCAGGGAACTCGTGGCCAGTTGAATGTTTGTACTGTTTCCTGATTGCACTCGCAAGCTGTTCATCTTTAAGTCGTTCGATAAAGCCTTCGTCTTTCTGAGGACCTTGGTGAAGAACATGCTCTTGGACAAAGTCGATGGCTTTGAAGTTACAAATAAATATGAGCAAGAATTATAAATTGAACAACACGTACCTTTATCAAGAGCATCCTCATCGACTTCTTCCTCTTGACCTCCGAGAGCCACCTTCATCTTAGCCATGAACCCTTTCTTCTCCTCAATTTTCTTATCATCATCTCCATGCGCATGCTGCAACGTTGCTTGAATCTTATCACCCAACGTTTGTGGCTTCGGCGGCTCCTCTTCCACCCTCTTATGACCAAATGAGCTTCCCAACTTATCAAGTAACGATTCCTCCTTGGGCGGAGGCGGTGGTGGAACAGGTTGGCCGTGACCCAAACCGAGCTTTTCCAATAAACCCTCTTCCTTCGGGGGAGGGACGGGAACCTGCTGTGCCTGATGCTCTTCACTCATCCCCATCTTCTCCAACAAATGATGGGGATGGAACCGATGTCTCCTTTCCTCTTCCTCTCTAGCTTTCCTCGCTTCCTCTTCAGCTTTGAGTCTAGCCTCCTCTTGCGCCCGAACGAGCGCTGCGGCTTCTGCCGCTTTACGTTCCCGTTCCTCAGTGGAATCGAAGATACCCGAGATCTTGTGTGCTAGGTTGTGTCCATGGCCGTGTTCAGTGTTCGTCGTGGTAGTACTAGCAACGACAGGCTGAGGCTGACTCGGGGCAGGTGCGACCGTGTTATGTTCTCCCCCGAATGCTGTGGAGAGCTTGTCCAGTAAACTCTCGTGGTGAGTACCTTCGACAGCCGAAGGAGGTGGTGGTGGAGGAGACTGTAATTCGGAATCGTGCGAGGCGGTGTGTTTGTCTTTGTCGGGATCAGACAGGCTGAGGTTCTTGATGAAGTCCATCGTATGTATCGAAGGAAGTACGCGTGCAGTGGGAGGGACGTAGTAGAGGTTAAGAAATGAGGATGACCCGGTATGCACGTGGGAACCCACTCTGCTAAACTCCACTGATAAGTATTGTTGATTTGTGCACAGGGCGCGGCGCCCAGAGTTATCAGACCGCCGGCGAGAGTATGAGCGGATCTATCAGTCAAGTTGATGAAGACATCCTGCATGATTTCGTTCAAGACGGTAAGATCACAGCTATGTACGTGATGGGATCATGATGTTTTGAACCATGTTAATGGTTATCCGAGGAGACATTGTGGCCGTATCAACAGATTCCTTACACAAACACCACATACGCGGATACAGAGTCTGACTCGGAAGAAACACAAAAAAATTGCGAAGGGTAATCAAAATTCAACCACACTGGATACTTAATCCTGTTATAGTTTGCTGAATCACCCACCAAATTGGCTACAGCCTTTCAGGCTTGAGTGAAAGTATCTACTACATCCCGTAATTACATGAAAAACGTCGTTCAAAAGTCATAGTCTTCAAAGAGGATAAAAATCGTCCCTTACAGTACTATTTGTTTAATTTGACTGATCTATATGTATAAGTAACATTAAAATCCATGACATCCGTACCAAAGAAAACGACTGCGATCAAACTATAAAAGGACACCGCTAGTATTGAATACGGCAAACAGAAGAGAGATGATCCCCAAACCCAAGCACTTCTCGTTGTGGTTCACTCACTAAATAGTAAGAAGTCGCATCAGCGGTCCAGGAAAGACCTGCCATCCTCGATTATTAGTGGGATCCAAGCCACTTGTAATGGAACACAAAAACTCTATATCAAAGAATTCTGTGGGGTAAAAGTTTGAGCTGCTGGTATGACGTTCGAAGCAATCCACGAACCGTGAGGGATCTTGGCTTGTGACTTGTAATCGCTAGTTTGGTCATCGTGGAAGCTGCTTGCATGTTGCTTTCTTCGACTGTAGGAAGTATGGCCAGCCCAATTGTGTCAGAGAGAAAATAACTAAAAACAAAGTTTCTGTATTCACCTGTCCATTCTTCCCATCGACAACTTGCACCGGCCCTGGTCAAATGATGCCGTATCAACAGATTCCTTACACAAACACCACATACGCGGATACAGAGTCTGAAGAAAGACCAAAAACAAAAGATGCGAAGGGCAATCAAAATTCAACCAGATACTTAATCCTGTTATATTTTGCTGAATCACCGACTCAGGCTGGATTGAAGTATGTACATCCCGTAATTCATTATAAATTGAAAAGGTATACAGGTTCAACCGTTTACTGACACACCACGCAGTTTGGTGGAAAGTCAGTTACTGCTGGGTGTGTGAGGTACCGTCCAATGAGGCAAAGTGCCTGGCAGAGTGTTTCCAGTGAGGATCCTGGTGGCCCGTGGGCAAGATTTTTCAACAGGCTGTGGGCTCGTTTAAAGAGCTTAGATAGATATCCACTCCCAATGAAAAATGCGGCCCAAATATATATCCGCGTTACAGATACAGTTTACTACTATGGAAGCTCTGGAATTGGAGTCTTTATAAGGTATATCTATGAATTCTGACAGCTAGACCAGCCATAACGGAACAGACGAAGCCAAAACGAACGTTGACTCAGTTTTGAGCTTTGACTATTGAGCATGGTCATGTCACTTAATCATACTCAACTGTATGACCTCCGCTCTCTCATCACCAACTTCCCAATTAGGAGCCCGGGATATGTGTGCATGATACATTCCACTGAAACTCCACTCACAAAATTTCTGAGTGGGGCCCACAAAAATTTGAGAACGGTTTCATAAATAGAATGTGGGTCAAATTTCGCGCTGCAGATGTGGTCTATAGAAATGCTAACCCATACCCGCACCCTCATCAACCCTTGACTGAATACTCCATACCGGAGTCTATCCTTAGAGGTGAGCCAACAATAAATGGAACAACAACAAAAGATGGTAACAAGAGATATAGCAACCAAATGAGATGATGATTCTGTTTATCAAAATCAAAATAGCACATACTAGTATAGTACTGGTACTAGCTGGCTCTGATAGCAATCTTGCACTAGTGTATAAAAAGCACCCCCAACTTGTGCAAATGTCCTGCACAGTTCAATACTGCAGACTCATTGCCAGCTCCCATCTGTTGCACCAAGTTTGAACTGTTCCTCATGGCTGACCAAGGCACTGGATCCATGTTGACCAGGGCAGACTCTGTGGCCATTGAAACGCTGATCATTGCTGAGATGATTCAAGGCCTCCTCTATGATAAGTAAACGTCCCCGTTAAATGAAGACAGCTGAAAAATCAACTCTACTAAGGTCTGGAATGTGTGATCTTTTTCGCTGCGATCTATAAACTTTTGTAAGAGCTCGTTGTCCATTGACGTCGTTGAACAACGCATTTACAGATTCGATCTCATACCTTTTACTATTAGTTGTCGTGGCCTATCCCTCACTCGGAGAATCCTCATCGCAGCCTTGACCCTCATCTTCCTATGCTCGACAGCGACGATCGTAACTGACCTAGTGAAAGACCTCATCCAAATCAAACAACTAGGCGAACCGGACTATAGTCCCAGACTAGCCAAACAGAAAGCTAGCATCGTTGCTACGTTTTCCACTCGGATGAGTGTAAGTGGAAATCAGTGAAATTTAAATTTCGAGACTCGACACGTTCATTTTTGCAAAAAAAAATTTACTAATACGTGCATGCTTTTTTTTTTTCGTTCTGGCACTGTGGCAGTATTTTCTGGGAGACGTGATCGTAGTTTGGAGAGCTTGGATCATCGTCGGAGACAAACCCCGCGCTCGGTTCGCCCTCGGTACCTGCCTACTTGCAAGTTTCGGTGAGCAGCGTGATCCGATGGCCAACTTTTGACATCCTTTCGCCGTTGTGTATATTGACGCATTACATTTCTGCAGTTGCTATTATAGTCAATGTCACCTACACCATAAAATCGCTTCTGATATCCGTAAGCTTAATCGCCCCAAAGGTCGAGAACTGACTTTTGATGTAACTTCTTTTTTGTTTGGCCAGAAACCCCAACCTGTCCCATGGAGACTCATGCTTCCGACGACGTTGTTGATCACCAATATCCTGGCTAACTCCCTTGTTGCCCACAGGATTTGGTAAGTCTCCATCTTCCTCTTATCTTTGTCTGAGACTCTAATCAACACGCCACTCGTGCACAGGCGCTATCGTCTCGAAGTAGCAAAATACCTCAAATATGGTAAAGACGGCAAAAGAGGTCAAGTCGAACGCGTCTTGACTCTTCTCCTCGAATACGGAATTCTGTACTCTTTCCTCTGGGTAAGCCCCCTCGTTCTTCCCCCCGGGAATTCCTTTTCACCGACTTGAATCGCAACCTTCCCCCAAAAAACCTTTTACTCTCGCTTATTTTATTCACGTCAAAAATGAAACAGGTCATGACCCTCATCACTACCAGCCCCCGGGCCCATACCAACGACTACCCCGTCTTCTTCGGGATCATCCTTCCTCACTCCATCATCATCTACCCGACCATGATCATTCTCTTCGCACCCACGGATTCGACCACAACGGTGATATTACAGGGGAGTGTTCCAGATTTTCCACCTACCTCGATCAACGCTTCTCATCAAATCGCTCAACGAAGTCATGGTCAGGAACCTATACACTTCGCTACTGCACGTGGTAGTCATAGCATTAGTGTTAACTTGAACGAGAGTTCATTCGACAACAGATCAGACGGATGATCACCGAGACGCTTAAAGACATCTGTGAGAAGGATGGGAGGGATGAGGTGAATTTACAGACCCTCGGACCTATACTTGGCTTCGGTAGCCTGTAGGTACGGAGACGAGGAAGATAGAAACGATAAGTAGTAAGATGGACTCTTAGAACGTGAGGTTCGAAGCTAGGCTTGGATTGATTGATCTTCGCAGATTGGGCACCGCAGGCTCCAAAAAAATAGTAGTGCCCTTGGGTCCTGGAAGACATATATTGGGGTTTTAAATTTTAAGTTGTGATCGTACTCTCCAACTTACTTCGAAGTGAAAGAAAGTAGTAATAACATATATGTATACATGAATACGATCAATTAATGAACTGTACTTACAATATAAGCTCATCTTTTAGGTGTGCTGTGTAGGTCTGATCTGCGTAACTAACTCAAAGGATTTAAAAACCAGTTATCTAGACGAGTGCTACTTACCAAAATGTCAGAGACCAGGTGCGATGGGTTTCACTGTTAGTGGCTAGCCTCGAGGTAATATTAGTGGCCGCACCACAGAATCAAAGGTAGAGTTGAAGGAAGAAAAAAAGGTTTGACAGCCGCTCGGGATTTCAAGTACGTAGGCTTGATATACTTAAGTCTATATCTGCGGATATCTATGACTTGAAGTACTTAAGCCGGCTAGACAAGTCCGCGTCCGCGCTCACTGGATTGCGTGGCACTGTGCACTGATCTAGTCTCCCCTAGTAGGCAGACTGACGATATAAACATGGACACTCACCGTGTGTTCATATGGAGTCCCAAGCACTTCTCGTCGTAGTTTGAACGGATTCACTCACTAGATGGTAGGAAGTCGCATCAGCGGTCCAGGAAAGGCCTGCCATCCTCGATTATTAGTGAGGCCCAGGCCGCTTCAAGTTGTAATGGAACACAAAAACTCTACATCAAGGAAAGAATTCTGTGGGGTAAAAGCTTGAGCTGCTGGTATGACATTCGAAGCAATCCACGAACCGTGAATCTTGACTTGAGACTTGTAATCGCTAGTCTGGTCATCATGGAAGCTGTTTGCGTGTTGCTTTCTTCGACTGTAGAAATTATGGCCAGCCCGATTGTGTTAGAGAGAAAATAACTAAAAACAAAGTTTCTGTATTCACCTGTCCATTCTTCCCATCGACAACTTGCACCGGCCCTGGTCAAATGATGATTGGAAAGTTGAAGACGGAAATTTCCAGGGACGAGTGATAGGGCCCTTCCATTATTAAGGGTAAGTATCCCAGCCGCTGATACTGATCGTTTCTTTGAACACCGTCTCCCTCATAACTGAGAGCCGTTGACCCTGCATCGGTTATCCCCGCAAGAATAGTACATATAGACCGAACCAAACGCCTTGGGGACCAAGTTCGGTAGAGCCGCTTGAATGACACTTGACCGTCCAGCAAGAAATTGAATTTTGGGTCCGCCGGCACAGTTGTGGACAGGGATTCGCTAGCGCCATTTGGATTGCTGTCGAGACAAAACTGAAATACTGCACACAGAGAAAAGAAGACGTGTCCCGTACAAAACACCCTACTTATCGGCAATCCTTGGGTTGCTCTCCAAGGTTTCGACCCCATCGTTTACTGTTTATATCATATATTTTCAGGCCAGTGTGCTATTGATTGAGCCGTCGGCACCTCCACCGCTGCATGAAGAGAAAGATACAGTGGCTGCAAAAAACGATGTCCCCTCCCAATTGAGTTTTTGAATTGGGAGGGGACATCGTTTTTTGCGGCCACCGTACATTACTTTTCGAAAGTTCAGATGGAATGAAACAAGCCCCCGTTGACCCTGTTTAGTCAAAGCTGCGGAAAAGCCGACGCCATCGTGAGATGTGAGCCAAAGAAAAGATGTGGATAGACGATGACTGGGTGAGTTGCGTAGCATAAAGTAAAGCGTTCTGTACGTACTCGTAGAGAATCACGAGCCATGCCCATCTATCTGCTCGCGTCTAAGGATAAGAAACCATTTTGGATGTCTAACAATCGAAATTGAAAATGCACCACATTGGCCACCAGAAAAGAAATTACTCTGAACATCTCGTAAAACGTCGTACCAAACGCAGCATTGTGCGTCGAAAAGCAATCAACAACATTTGCTGACTCGGATTTCTGGGCTGAGTACTAGTGCCCATGTTACCACCACCTGATTTGAGTCGCTGATGCTGGCCCTCGTCCCAAAAATTCCGCCTCCAGAACTCGAATTGTAACCATGAGAACCAATGAGGACCCGGAACGCAAAAACGGCATATGTAGGACTAAGTAGTAATTGGGAACTGAATCATCCTCGACCGGACCACGAGCGGCCTTCATTTCAAACCCTCTGCCCAATCTCCTACAAAAGGTCATTGGTAGATCTCCCTGCATTCAAGATTGAAGGACCGACACGATGTACATCTGGATCAATTCTATGACCGATGAAGCTGAAGGGTTTTCCGACATAACCGTTGGCCTTGGCGTTTCCGTATGTCCTCGGGCTCCTCCTCAGTTTCGATGAACTGCTGTCAGGCTTGCTTGACACGAACTTCAAACTCTTAATTCTCTTCGAGGTAACGTGTAATGTCTTTTTACTGTTTCGTGTCAAGACAACGTCAGACATTTGACTCCTTGTATATCCTATAGGCTATCTGAATACAAAAGCTGAGTTTAAAGACCTTGGCTGAATTGATTTCAAGGTACGGTGGCTCCGGTTTTTTTTTACATGTCACGACAGGTCCTCTCAGTTTCAATAACTTTCTTGTGCCTTTTTGACGAACCAGAGTAGCTCATTGCTCGAGATTTTTAATACTTGTTTGTTAGTACCTGGTTCAGACCACTGTTGGTACTGAATACATCCCCATTTCATGACATTGTATAAATACTGACCTTTTTTCTTTACCTTCTCTCACTTGAAAACACCTTCAAGATCGACAAATCATGTTCTATCGTTTTTCAATCGTGGCTTTGTTTACATCCGGAGCTGTTCTTACCATGGCAGCTGTATGTCCAACGACTTGTGTTTGCATATAACTGCCCCGTTGACTGAATGTCTTTCTTTCATCATCCCAAGCCCGCCACATCTAGTATTCCAGCAAGCCAATGCAACATCGGTTCGCTTCAATGTTGTAACGCAATCACAGATGTAAGTATTGCCCCCCGGTTTTTATCCTGATGGTCTTCCCAAGCGATGAACTGATGCTTACACCCCCACTTACGGACTCACCCCACTATGTAGATCAGCAATCCTGCGGTCCAAGTTCTCGCGACTCTTCTTGGTCGTCCAACTCTTACAACCTCAGATAACCTCGTCGGGTTGACCTGCGATCCAGTGACCGTCATCGGAATTGGTGGAGCATCGTGTTCGTCGCAGTTGGTTTGTTGCCAAGATAACTCGTTCGTAAGTACATACATACTCTTTTTTTTTGTCTTGTATCATGCAGCTGATTCATGGTTTGTTATTGGTACGCAAAGAATGGGATCATCGCGTTTGGATGCATCCCCGTCATTATCATCTAGGAAACCAAAAGAAATTACTTACAAAGAGCGCGAGCGAAATCATTTTTGGGATTATTTACTGCGTACCTATCTCGATTCTTTCTGGGTCTTTTGTAACAATATGTATAAAAGGATTTTAGTCGTTTGTTTTTTTTGTAATCTGCTAAAAGCGATTTGTTGCTGAATGATAAGAAGAGGTAAACACAAACTATCTATTCCAATCCATTCATTGATGAGGCTGGAACTTAAACCCAGATTTCTCCGGGAAGCTTCCTGAAATGGAATTCGAGGTGCGATGGCAAGCTTGGTAGGAGATCATTAAAAGACATGGTGTGGGGGAGATGGGAAGAACGTCAACTGTATGACTCAGTCAGAAAACTGTTGGGACGTATTTATTCAACTTGAGTGCGACAGCTTTCCTTCGTATACGTAGTGAAAGACCAATTAAGTTGAAACAAAAACAGCATTGCAAGACCGAAGGTCTAACCAGGACTCGAACCTGGGTTACGGGAAGATTAACGTTTCTTCCTAGCGAGGACCCATCAAAATCCCGTGTGCTAACCACTACACTATTAGACCACACTTTGCACTCCTCTGCAAACGGCATACGTCGCAGTGAGGAGGAGGGAAAGTCACATAGGTAAAGCAGGTATTGATTAGTGAACACGTTCCCTATAAAGGAACAAAGGCCCAAGTTACCAAACTTCGCTGGATAATATCGATGACGTCGTTTCATGCTGATATACGAAGCAGCACCGGTTCCGTGGAGATGAGGGGATACGTTCCTTTCGTTTCCCTTATCACCGATTAGTGGGAAATCGAACTTGAAATATGATGACACAGGGACCAGGAAGGAGTTATTATAGGATGTGCAATACGGAAGGATACGAAGATAAGGAGAGAATCTGACTGACGTGGTTACCCACTGGCATAAATTTTTGTTCGTACATATTCAAAAGACGGGAAGTGACGGCATGTCGAAGGTACTAGAACACTGCTGGAACTTCTTGTTACTTCAGCGACCTTGTACTTACCTTTTTTGATGTAAAGAACTGTCGTCATTTCAAGGAACTTATACACGTAGACCGTGGACACCTACTTCGTAGGACTACGCGCTCGTCATCCATCAGAGGGGAAAACTGATTCCCCCCTGTATCACATTTTCGACTTAGAAGTAGATCTGGTCTGGATCATCGGAACGATGATGTATTTAGGACTTATCTTGAACTTCCGTTGTACGGAAACCCCTCGGAATCAATGAATGTGATCTACACATATGGTTAGAATCGTACCATGGCTTACAGCGAAACCACTGCCATACCTGTAAGCCCAGAATTTGAAAGCTGTAAGCTCGAGCCAGAATGCCAGAATGAATATTCATGTTCGATATCGATAACTATCGACCCACTTCCATCTACTTATTTTTTCTTTCATGACGAGGCTGCGCTTTGCGTGCGTAGAAGTGCTGGCACGGCCAGTGTCCACCGTGCTTCCATTTATTTATGGGCTTATGTGTTTGATGATTGTTCGGAATATGCTTCCTTCGATTGACTCAGAAGACAGCCTTCTAGCGGATCTGCAGTGATGTGGAGTCTCAATTCTAGTGATAGGAAAAACTGTGAAGTTTCACCACGTTTCTAGCAGCAGTGAGTGATTTTTGGAGGCTGTTCCCTACTGGCAGTCGTATACACTCTATAATGCTATGTACTGGCAATTGGCTTGACATACATATGACTATTATTTAGTGGGCTTCAAGATGAGTTGATAGTCAACTCGGTCCCAGTCGTTCTGATGGTGGTACATATATCAAACCCTCTGGAAACTGCCAGATTCAACAGCTTTACTTATGATTATGTAGTTAAATGAAAGAGAAGGCGGGAAGAAGGGTCGGGATTAGTCGACGGCCGTGATGCTTGTGGGGTTCCCCTTAATATTACAATATGTAGAATGTTCAATCCAGCGCTATCACGTCCGGGTTTAGAAGTCCCTACCCGTACTCAATGTTCTTACCATACTACGAAAGATTCGAGAATGATCATGATGATGAATGAGTTTTCAATTAATCTTTTTGGACATGCAACATTCTTCCCTCGGATCCGTCTGTCGTCTAACTATCTACTTACTAGTAAAAAGTTGGGTATGTTTTGAACTTCGAGACGAGCATTACTGCTACAGCCAGTATGACCCCGTTTCCGAGTTATCCCTGTTAGCCACATATTCATGTTTTTTTGCGGCTAACATAAGGGTCGATATCGATATATGTAGTAGTACCTAAGCACTTCTCGTGCTTTAGTTACTTTTAATTACTCTAAACACAGGGACCCTGGATCCGAGAAATAAGGAAGTCAACTCGAAATTGAAATAGAGGGCACGGAAAAGTCGATTTGGAGTCGCTTGGAAGAGTACAATAAGACTAATCAGTGGACGCGGAATATTAATGATCTACTGCACGTAGAGAGCCTCACGGACTCGGTGTTTAACGTGTAACTCGGCGCTTCGACTTCGAACCTAACCGCCACTTGCCTTACTTACACCTCGATATGTATGGGTCAGACTTCGTGCTTCCAAGGTGGAGTGGGTAAAAGACCTGAGGCCTGAGGCCTGGGTAATAATGTATGATCTAGTCACTGCCTCCGTTTCAACACCGGTATGTGTCGACTCGGTATTTCTTCTGTGATCGAGGTGAAAATTTTCTTTTGATTCATTAGTTTAGTATGTAGCTTATAGTGCCTCCGTAGATTGGTGTGAATGAAAGATTGGACACGTACAACAGTTCTGTGACTATCAATCTCACCATACAGCGTGGTAATGTAGCTGCTTATGCATATCCTATCTGGACAGGATAAATTGTTGTTAATCCGCGGCAACAGGCGGTGGTAAGTAAGTAAGTAGCAAAAACATATAGTAAGAGTATGGATGTAATGCAGGGAAATGCCACTGCTGGTTTCGGGATAGGTGAGAAATTACTATCAAATTCAATGTCCAATCCACAGGAAGTGCGTAAAAAAGATGGCGCTGCCAAATAAATTATTCAGAACCTCAGAAGGGTAACTAAAGATGTCGACCTCGACGCCGTCGGATTGATCCAACTTTGATTGATCGTGGATCCGTGTGGCAGAGCTAGTCTAGTTTAGTTTGGTCTGAGTAGGTTGTACGTAGAGTTTGATTCAGTGAAAGGAATAGGTTAGGATAGTAATGATAAGGTGGACTTTGTAAATGATTCGAAAGGGTCAAAGAGAAGACAAAACGGCCGCGGATTTTAAATATTCACTTACTGACCATTGAATACTCTACGTCTTTGTTTTTTGTGCTCATGTGGCTCTGTGCAGTGACATACTTGTTCACACACTTACTTACTGAAGTTCACGGAACTAAGTCAAAGTAAGTACATATATGCATACGCCTATCTACCCAATTGTTGAAAAGATATGTACCAGCTCGTTCGGAACAATAAAACCTCACCTTCACCATATGCTTTTTTACATACACATACATATATTTTACTCAAGCTCGGTGGGCCAGAGTCTGGCTCTCACTTACAAACATATATCCGTGCTAGCAACAATGCAGGGTCGGCCAAAGTCAAGGGGCTAGGCTGATGAACCTGTGAGCAATTATTATTCTAAAGGGTCGGGTCCGAGGAACCTCGACTGTTGATCATATGCCTGTGCGCCATACTGACTACCGTGCGCCATATGCGCCTAATATATTCGTATCGAAGTCGTCGGTCGTCGGCGAAAGAGTTCTTTATCATTCGTGGCTGTGACCGCAGCGCGCGGTCGTGTGGAGTACTAAGATCATGATGTACTTAGTTGAACAAATGATAATAAAAAAGTATGAAGGAGCGTGATTGTTAACTTTCAAAAGCGGTGCGTGTCAAAACTGTACATTGTACTCTGTGTATGTGACATAGTACATGTCACTAGCTGTCCAGCAGCTTGGATAAACCAGCGAGCCTGAGTAGGGATAGGGGCTTAGTAGTGCTTAGACAATTACTCTACTAAAAACATTAAAGGCCAGGTTAAGCCACGGACTCAACAGTCGAACCTTTCAGCCTAAAATTAAAACCAACATCTACACCTTTAGCCGCAGTCAGTTCAGGTCAGTCCTTCGCCGGACTTGTGTGCTCGTGTTGTGATTGTAACGGCGCAGCCCTTAGCCTAGCCTGACGGCTTGCATAGTCCGTGAAATCGTTTAAGGTAAGTACTCTTGCAGCTGAGTAACTTTGGTTGAAGAAGCCGTTTTACGGGTCGTGGCGGTAGTACCCGGAATGCTATTATGTACACTAGTCGTATATGGGTACAAGACCCCGAGAATGACTGAGCCGAACACGGACCTGGACAGACTTGGAAGGGCGGGCATAAGACACCTTTGTCGGTTCGAGGTGAGAGGACGGATGAATGTTCGGAGCTTTTTTCCCTTTGTGGATTTCGTTTTCCGGAATCCGTCGTCGGTTCGGATTCGGATGAGTCGGTCTGACCCGACCTTTGCCCCCTATGCTTGGTTTGGGTGGGTACTACGGAGTTGGGTCAAGAGTCATCTGCCACAAAAAAATGACTGTGTTACTGTACTACTTAGAAGTCGTAGAACAATCTAGTAGGTGAGAGCGACGGATGAATTTTTCGGATTTCGTTTTCCGGAATCCTTGTCGGCTCGGACTCGGATGAGTTGGTCTGACCTTTACCCCTATGCTTAGCTTGGGTGGGTACTACGGAGTTGAGTCAAGAGTCATCTGCTCTGCCAAAAAACAAAAGAAAACTGTTACTGTACGTACCGCCTATTACTTAGAAGTCATAGGGTAATCTAGTAGGAGACTAAAAGCGAGTCACTAGGATAGGAGGTAAGTACTTAAGTACTTAGGGTAGTATGCATGTTAGTTATATAGCTTTGACTCGAAGTTAGTCTTAGCCACTTACACATACATGTACTTACTATGTAACTAGTAAGCAATCCGAAGTATGGCTGACCATAAGCTCAAGGGGTCGAAAACGTCCAACTCTCACCTGCTTCGGGTCATCCCTATTGTCCGCTTGAACCAAAAGCCCACCACTCAGTCTGCCTGTCAAAGGCTCAAAGCTAACTGCTAGCGTACATAACTTAAGTCTTACCTTACCGTGCTCGGTGCCACATGTAATTTTTTTTTTTTGGATGACCGTAACGTATATAATAATTAATAAACCGTAACCATCATGATACATGCACTGCACAGAAATGATAAGATAGGGGTAAGTAAGTACATAAATCAGTATGTAGGTAAGTAATAAAGTATGTACATACTAGATCCTTGTTTTAAGTTTATGTACAAACCATCCCGCCCCGCAGCACACACATACTTGATCATGAATACTAGCTCGAGTACATACTTGTGTTTACTGCGTATCTGAAGGTAGGTAAGTACTCCGAGAAGTCGTTGTTTTACCTACCGGCGGTACTGCGTTAACATCGTCATTGGTAGTACTTAGTACTTAGTACTTAATCGGTTCCGTTGATATCGATTATGAGTTTACTCACCGGTGGTACTGCGTTGAGATCGTCATTGGTAGTCTTAGCATTTTGAGTCAAGTCCCCCCGGTGATTTCAAGATTCTGATTAACCTTGTCTGTGGGTAGTAATAGTAACTGAAAGAGAATCATACTTATCTCGGTGACCTTGTACTTTTGATTAGTAGTAGTAGTGGTAGTTGTTCATTTCATACGCGTCGACGTCGTCGTCCCGTTGTCAATCTGTTGTAACTTTCATTTCAGCTTTATGAGTTGTTGTGAATCAAAATTAAAACAAGGGCTGGGGTGGCCATGGGTGGCGATGAGAGTTGAGCGGTTCAGCGTGTTGTGGGCTGGCGTTTTTTTGAGTTGATGGTGATATACAGGTGTTTTGATACGGTTTGATGTCGATGGAGAGCTTCTTTGAGTTTTCTTTCGAATTCTAGATCTGAATATATGTAATTCGAGGTCTGTTTTGAGTGCGCATGCCTTCGTTGGTGTTTTCTTCCCTTCACGATTTTTTGATGGGATTGACTGATGAGATTGATGGGAGGGACTCGTTTGAATTCGTACAAGAAACCAGTCAGAAAGAACGAATACATAATGTATGTAGCTGTCCTTTTTTTTCACGAGCCATCAAATGTACATGTATCAATCAATTTGGGACGTGGATCAATGCAATCCGCTCTTGAGTCTTGAGTTTTTTTGTTTGACGGTTTCAATAACTTTCAAACAAGTTTCCGAGACAGATTTTCGACTAAGTAGCTGTAGCTGTTGAAAAAGCGCTGAAGCTGAAGCTCATCATCAGACGTTGCACGCTAATACCATGTGCGGATTTTGTTATGGTTGGTATATACTCATTTCGGAACGTGATTCATTTTTGATTGAGTCGAATCGGAATCCGTCGTTCGATGTGGGTTGCGAGTTCATGATCAAAGGTTCCATGGCGAGTGAAGCGAGAACGAGAGGCGAATTGGAACGCGGTTACACATGATCTGTGTTTGACCCGACGGCGGGCGTGACAACTTGGTTGCGATTTTGTTTTTTTCTGTTGTACTACAAGTTGTTTCGTTGTTCCCCGAGGGTGAGAAAGCGTCAAAGCTTCAAGGTCTCCGCAGAGGGAACTGAGATGAGCGTCTCTGAACACATAACTTTTTTGCTGTCGAAGAGAGTTGAGTCAGAAAGAGCGCTCTCTTTTGTGTAGCGTTTTGAATTTAGGAGGGTTTTGAATTCTTATGCCCCTTGGTGTTCGGAGAGTGACTTTGTCGGAGTCGGAATCGGAGAGGCATGCGTGGGCCGCCGGGATGAGTTTCTATACAATTATCTCTATTGTAATTGGGGTATAGCGTACAGCATAGGGAGACGAGGTCGGAGTAGACGATATTGGATGCTTTATATGGTTATATAGAGCGCATATGCCGGGGCCCGAGAGCGAATCATCAGTAGTTTTATGAGAGTTCTAAGGGAAGAACAAGTGTGAGTGAATCACAGCTGTATGTAAAAAATGCACAGGTCGTCAAGGACGATACGTAAACGGTATGGAGGGCCCACGTTGGGCTTATTGTCGGTAGAATCTGGATATGGAAGGGCGTTTGGGCGGACAATGGAGAACAAGCTCAAGTCTCATCATGCTACGCTAACTGCATACTTATGTTACTGCAGGGATGCATAATGATTTATTGCCAAAGAGGTTGTAGAGATCGGGACAATGATCAATCTGACATGAAAAGTAGTGAGTTTCGAGTGATGGCAGATCAATTGATGAGGCAGGCATATGTGGAGAGTTTGTGGGATATGGAAGGCTTTGTGAGGCCAGTGGACCCGATATGTGGTGGAAGAAACGTGTGGAAAACGTGAACGGAGAAGAGGGACAATGGAGCGAACATTCGGGGAACAAGGAAGGACGCCTATTCGGGAGAAAAACACAGGGTGGGACCGTGGGAGTGTTCCTGGCCGGATCAAAGCGCCGGACCGTCGATGAATTGATCACATGGGTTGGTGGAGAATATAAGGCACGAGGCGTCCCCCATCCGTTTTGACCGCCTCGCCCAACCACGACCCAGCCAACGACGACAACTCGACTCCTACTTACTCTTATCCATCTCTTTTCTTCTTCCTAATTCTTGTAGCATAGTTCCTCTATTTCCCAATCCAAAAATGTCGACTACATCCATTCTCTCGATGTCCTCGCCTCCCCACGTCCTAGGCTCTCTTGACCTTAATACCCACTCTACTCGTCCTAGAGCTTCATCGATGGGTCCCTTCAGCCCCGTACCACCTTCCTTCCAACCTCGTCCCCACAAATCTCCGAGCTCCAGCTGGCAGTATCCGTCTTCGTCTCCCCGTCGGGACCGTCGCACCACTCACTCTCACGCACAGACCATGCGTTCTCCTCAGAACCACCGTTCTCGCCAGCATCAGCCCCAACAGCAACCACCTAGACCTGCTTCCTCCCTCGGTTTCTCTGCTCAAACTGGTGCAGTTGGGCTCGATATGCTCGGGATGGGCGGTCCGGTTTACCAGCGTACTTCCCGTTTCGACCCTTTTGAGGACGCCGGTATTGCTAGCTCAGACGACTCCTCGCTGCTAGTCTCGTCAGTGTCGTCCTTGGCGGCGACGACATCGACGACAGACAGTCCGCAGTATACTCATTATTATTACTATGATCATACCACGAACAAGCCCACGCTCGCTTTTGCTGATCCCCAGCTTAGTCATCATCAACTTCCATATCATCATCAGGTTCCGCATCATCAACATGCTCGTCCATCTAATGCATCTCCGCTTGCTCTTGATACCTCCCTATCCTCTTCCTCTCTCCCTGCGCCTGGTCTCGCGCACGGACCGGGTTTAGGCTTAGGCCAGCACTTGTACATGTCTACGTCACTCATGTCTCATAATACCACCTCCAACCGCAAAGCACAAAGTCAAACTTGTAACACTAACAGCAACAGTACCTTTTCAAATTCCAATGTCAATATCATCTCTAATTCTACCAATGCTCCTAATAATCTTATCAACCATAACTTTATTCCTCCTCACCACCATCATTCTCATCATCATCCTCAGATGTCCTCGTCTTCTTCTCCCTCTCCCTCTCCTCCCTCTTCTTTCACCCGCTCTCCGTCTCGTTCCCCATCCCCACCTTCCCCTTCTGGGACTTTGTTCTACCCTCCTCCTTCCTACGCCCATTCGCAACCTCAGACACCACCACCAGGGGTACCACCCCTGTCTTCGAGGAACCGAAGTCCTTCTCCACCCAACACGAGGAACCACCCAAACAGGAGTCCCTCTCCTCCTTCTCCTTCGAGGAGGAGGTCAGGTGCTATGTCTTTGGGAAGCGCTGCCGCTGTCACCGGTGGTGCTAATGCAGCCGATGTTCAGACTCCACCTCCCATGCCCATGCCCAAAAAGGGGGCTGCTTTGATCTCTTCGGGACCGACGAATCCGCCCCTTTCGGGTTTCTCGGGTTTGGGTTTGGGTTTGGGTCTGGGTGTAGGATTGGAGAGGCCGCAGAGTGCACCTCCTATGGCTGCTGTCGCGACTAACAAGACTATGTTGTCGGTCACCTCGACTTTGGCCGCCGCTCCTTCTAACAAGAACAAGAACTCGGTCTCTACTACCTCTTTATCCGTCTCCAACTCCACTTCTTCTTCTACCTCTGACAACATTGTCTCGTCCACCACCTCTACTTCCACTTCTTCGACTACTACTACTACTACTCCTCACCGATCCATCCACACTATTCTCTCTCGGCCTTTACCTGCTTCGTCCCGCGATACGATTGCTGGGATCGTGGCTAGTATGCTTTTGAGTCGAGCTGATACGCCTTCGATTAGGAGGGGAAAGTGTTCTGGTGGTGCTGGGTATGTCAAGAGTGGGTTGAGTCGGGTTATTTTTGTTGAGTGAAGTGAGTGAGTGAGTTGGGAGGGAGGGAGTGAGGGATGGGGGAACGGGGGAAAGGGATTGATGGGAGGATTTTTGATGAGGATAAAAAAAGTAAAATTGTATAAAAGAACACTTTCTCTTTCTTTCTTTGTTTCTTGGTATTTTTCTATAACTCTCTTCACGATCATTGTTTACTTGGATTCTTTTTTCTTTTCTTTTCTTTGTCTCGGTGTTAGAACTCTTTTTTTTCCCTTTATATCTCTCTCTCTCTCTCTCTCTGTCGGTTGTTACATATTGTGTGTACAGTTTCCAAGAAAAAGTTTCTCTCCGAGTCTCGTCTCTTTTTTTACTTTTTTTTTCTTCTTTATTATTTTTTGTACCTACCACCACCAACCTCTTAGTTTATTACGTGCGACTCTACAACTTTTAAATCTCTCTCTCTCTCCTCTTCTTTCCAATACGTTTTTTATTTCTTTATAACGTTTTTTCTATACATATGTACTGTTAAATTGTGTCTCTAACAACAAGATTTCAAACTTTTTACTTTTTTTTATTTTGGCCAACTTTAGATTTTTTTCTTGACGCTTTTTCGAGTATTTTTTTCTAATTATTCCGTGATCTCTTGACACTTTCCTTCTCTTTTTACCAACAAGATTTAGTTATAACGAAAAATCAGCAAACATATAGTCCTTTGTACATACATTAGTTTGGACGTTGTGGGGAGTGGTGGGGAGGGGGATGGGGAGTTTTTGTTAACGTGTACTATTACTTTACTCTATATTTGGTTGTCAATTGATTGATTTTTTTCTGTGTGGAATAAGTGTGGTCGACGTTCCGTGGAATAAGTGTGGTCGACGTTGTCTCGATACGAGAATCTCAGTTGCAGAACTTGGGGGCGCGGCTCGCGCGTCAGAACCCGCCAACTAAGCCCTGTAGCATTGGTGTTTTTGAGAAATACTGTGACTGCACAATGCCACCCCGCCGAGTCCTGAAGGGGCCACTTCAAGTTGGCGTGTATCTATCTATCTATCTATCTATCTATCTATCTTACTCCTTCATTTCTGTGTCGACGTCTTTAAAAACTGATTTTTTAAGTGCGCATGCGATGTAGCTCTTCCCATCCACATCTACAAAATTATAATGTGAAGTGTAGGTTTGTTGGACGACGTTCCGTGGATAAGTTATGGTCGATGCGTCGCTTCGATACGAAAAATCTCAGTTACAAGCTATATAGTTGTAGAACTTGGACAAAATTTTTCTCGCGCGTCAGAACCATCAGAATCTTCCGCCAGCTCTCATAATTACTCCTTCATTTCTGTGTCTTGAAACCTGATTTTTAAGTGCAATGTAGCTCTCCCCATCCACATCTACTAGCATGCTCATACCAAAAAATTAGAATTTTTTGTGTGATGGACCATTCTTTTGCTTGTCAGACAAGTGCAATTGCTGGTTGAAATTGGTATGGGCATGTTAGATGGCCATGGTATCCACATGAGTCTTCAAAGGCAATAGTCAACCCAAAAGCATATGCATGAAGAAATGAAGGAGAAAATTCTTGCTGCGCCCTAAGTTCTGCAACTCTTCTGGAAGGCTGCGGATTACCTGCAGACTAAGGAAAGTATATAAGTTTGTCGACTCTTGGTTCTGGACCTCCGCTTTTTTTTTGCGATTGTCAGGGGGAGGGTAACATGTTATGTTGATGACCGGAACATGGCCATCTAAAACGAACGTATCTATATGATACTATATCATTACTACTGTCGTTCTCCCGCGTCCTTACTGGACGGACCTTTCGGAATTACTTCGAAGACTGTTTTAATTAATTATAAAAGAAGCCCTCACGGAATGAAATCTATCCCTCTCCGACCGCAAAGTCCGAACTACGCGCACGGGAGGTAACAGTTAAGGTAGTGCTAAAACCGCTTTTCCGTCCTTCTAGCGTTTGAACTTTGTGTGTAACTCGGACTCTGCCTTGCAGATCAGGAATGCTTTTTTTTGGGGACGGAAAAAGTGTTCAAAGTGTTCAAAGTTGGTTTTTTTTTAGATCCGCGGATTAGGGGACGGGTTTTATGAGGAGCCTGAGGGGAAATTGATGATCCCTTCGGTTTCGATTGGACACCTGTACTTGGTTTTTTTTTGGTCAATCGCGGAACGATATCAGTTGATCATAATGACTGGGGCCCGGGGAGACGCGGGGGAGGGAAATCATTAGGCCCTGAGTTGACCCGCCGATTGACTGACCGCAAAAGTTAAGTATGATCAAAACGTCATGTATGTACATAACAAAGTATACGTGGCTGATGGCTGATTTTTTGTCCTAAGTACCATTTCAAGCCGATAGTTAGGCTAGTTCACAAAAATCTTTTACTCGAGCTTTTTCTAACCTTTTACCGCTTTTTTTAGCTGGCATAAAGGGACGATCACCCCTGTATAGTCCTTAGATCGGTTCGCATCGGTTGGTTGAATCGTTTTTCTTTCCCTGGAAGGACATCAGGAGATTTTTAAGCCGACGAAGCGCTACAGTCGGTACTTGCGTTGGACAGGTGGCGAGTGCAGACAAGTGACAGCTTGAGTACGCACGCGTGTCGGGAGTTTTGAAACGGTATTAGCGTTCAGCTATAAGGGGGGGAGTTTCTTCGAGTTGATCGTGAGTTGTTGGGAAAGCGCTCAAGTTTCAAGATCTGCTGGAATGGGATGGCAGCCAAAGGGGACTATCGTTCCTACTTGAAAATTTTTCCCTCGTTTGCTCTATGTACTCACTAAATGCAAATCCGAGTAATGTTGGTCTAATAGTGTAGCGGTTAGCACATGGGATTTTGACTTTCGACTCTCTTGCTGTTGCAGTGTTGACTTCTCGTAACCCAGGTTCGAGTGTTAGACCTGCGAAGCGCTAAAAAAACATCGTTCAGTAACGAGAATAGTTCAATAGCAATATACCTGGATACAGCGGGCAGTGAACGAGTCAGAACGAGAAGAGTGAAAGACTCGACGCCCATGAGTACCCACATGACCGGAAAATTCCGGTACCGTGCCGAGCGCGGCTAGAAATTGTGCACAGCGGTGCAGAGGATAAGTTGCGTGCGACACAACTGAGTCGTTTGGCGAAACGACTTGGGGGCAGTATAAGTACGAAGCGACGTGCACCCCTTAAGTCCTGGGACTCACAAGTATTGATCTAGGTACATAAACTCAAAAATTACCGTCAATGACTTCCCATCGAGTCCTAGACCTGCGAGGCCTTTCATTTCGGAAGAGGACCACGTTCTCGAAATTCGATTTCTTGATGCTTTCTTTTTCCCATCTAGATCCAGTGCAGTTCTTTAGGATTTCTGGACACCGAATGTCGAGCTAATATGTATTTAGAAATTTTGATTTATTAGAGAGCCAACCACTGTCACGTGCGGCTTATATAACCGTGCGCGAGTGGTTGGCTGTTTGTCTGTGCGCAAGCCAACCGTTCGGAGTTCCTTCCTTTGTATCCCATGGGTCATAAATTATTCTAGCACATCCTCTCAATAGAAATCTTCTCCCTGTAAACACTCATGCTGCTCTCGACACCCCAATAAGCGCCCTCCGAGTCCAAGTCCGAGTAAAATTCAACTGATAACAAAATTGGCACGTGACCAGTCAACCAATCCTCGTAACGCTGCTCGGCGGTGCTCGCTCTCCAAGCTCTGCCTGGGATTGTGAGAAGTACAATAATGAACTCCATAAGAAGACAGCCACCAGAAAAAAAGACGGGTTATATACTCAAAAACGTGTGATTGGCTTGCGCACAGCACAGACAACGACAGCCGACCACTCAAGCCGCACGTGGCAGTGGTTGGCGCTGCGCAAACTCTCTATTTATAGGACCTGCTCTTTACCAAGTCTTTTATTGGGTGGTCAGTAGAGAGAATTTTTTTTCCCTTCCTGACGAGCCCTAGTACTTGAATGGAACCCGACATAGTTTTTGGTGCTTGAGTGACCAAGCCGCGGCAAGTATACAATCACTTACGGCCTCTGTCATGGACTATGGTCCATGTTCTTATGAGGAGACTATCAGTATAACATTCGACATCTCAATGGATCCTAAGATGTTATTCAATTACAATTGACAGAATATTCAGGGAGGTTGTCGACGGGACCGTATGGTCAGTTAGAGTGCTCCAATCACTCAGGCTCCATAGTGACAGCTACTTGGTCTATAAATGTACATGGCAAGAAAAAGCTGCATGATTGTGTTTCAATCTACCGACAGAGACTTGAAGATGGACCCACAAATGCGGACCTCTAATTAAATGGCAGTCGGGTCCATGAGAGTGATCTGTCTAGTAGTGGAAGCTGGAAAGTACCAGTAAGCGTGTGCTCGAGATAAAGGAGTATACCTTTAGAGACATCAAAACGCTAGTGTACTTACTACGTGCTGAGTCTCCTAGGCCGTGGATGTGACACTGATTCAATGTTGGCACGCTGAGACCTATGTGTTGTAACTTGCGAGCCTCTGGATCCGTGAAAATCGCCTCGAACCAAACAGAAAGAGATTTCAGAAAGAGGACTTAATACAAAGGCAGGAGGACACCAAGTTGAGTCGAGTTGAGTATGTAGAATTTTCAAATAATTTGTCTTGAGAGTCTAAAAAGGTGGGTCTTCTTTTGATTCCAGTGCCCGAGTCCTGGTTAACAGTTACCGATTCTAGATTAATTTTATATGGTTCATAGCTTTTCTTTTCCTGCTTCTGGAATAGCATGATGCGGGTAGTTTTGTCCTTGGTCAGAGACTTGAAATATTGAACTGCTATTCACCGAGATCTTTCAAAACACATGGCTCAGAACTCAATTTTATTTGAATACGGATGTGTCAAGAATTATCTCGGTCATAATGTCCATGTGTGCGTGCTCCTGCCCGCACGGATGTGCCACAAGTCCTTGTGAGTGTGAACAGTGGTAAACTTCCGGCATGGAGTGGGCTCCACGCACTAGTTTTTGATTCGAGGTGGAAAGGTGTTAAATCTTTGGTACTGTATACTGAATCCGTATCAGCGGGTTTTCAAGTACAAAGCTGTACTTCTACTGACATACTTACTGCGTCGGGTGCACTTACTTAGGTTAGAGCGGAAACAAAGAATGAATTAGATAGTTTTTGTGTATAAGTACGTACTTGAGAAGATCTTTCTTATCTCAGAGTCCTTTTTCAAAGATGGTCAAATGATTTGATACTTAAAGAGTAAGATGATCATAGGAGATCTTGGAGATCATATAAGAATTTTCTTACTTAAGTGATGCCGCTCATTCCAAAGTAGCGCAGCATAAGTATGTACATAGTGGCAATCCTTTGGAGCCACCGACCCCATAGAAAAACAAGGAAAAAATGGGAAAAAAAGAACATCTTGTTGAACTGAAACTAGAGAAATACAGAGATAATTATCGAGTCATTTGAAGGTATTCTGATGCTTCAATTATCGCTGTTTTGGATGTAATGATACAAGACAAACTCCGGATACAACGTTCCGACGTCAATAAATCAGACGAAGCATTGTTATGAGATAATGCAATTCACGGTGTCTGTTGTAATTTCCGAATGAAAATTTGGATTGGGTGCACACTACCATCTTTGAAAAGAACATCTGTCAACGGAAGATAATAGATAGATGATCAGCAACTTGAACTGTGTTGGAACTTCATTTCAAACTCAGAAAAATACTAACGAATAAATCTCAAGATTTGCTACCAGGATGATGGGACTTGAATTTCCTTCAACGGAAAGTCTTCAGTAGGGCACGGAATTTCTGGAAGTTGTATTGCTAAATGCCAGGTACCCAATGTCAGTGGCTGGCTGAGAGTAGTAGCTAGCTATGTTGTGAGCTATAGCTTGCTTCAGCTCCTGGAGAGACATCGTCATGCTAAGAGATAAGAAACAGGCTCAATCTTGATGCTAGGAGACAGGTTTAAGCTCAAGGTAACTTGGGATTTTTATGAATCATTACAGCAAGAAAAAAAGTTGCGGGTACATTAATACTGGGTCTCTTTCACTGAATTTGATTCCTTATCAAAAAAAAACCAACTACGTCTTACTAGTTGTGCTTCTCCCGCTCATGTAAACAGGAAGATTATAGCCATCTTGAAGGATTTCAGGCAGCCTGTGGAACGACTAGTAAACGGCTAACATATAAGCGCTTTGGCGCCGGACAGCGTTCAACTTTAGGAAACCATCGATAAAGAGATCCCGCCTGGGTTTCACCCGTGAGTCCGGTATTAGTTTCAGAAAGAATTTCTATGTTGTGTGTATATCCTATTTTCCGTAGTCCCGAGCCAAGCGTTTTTGCTAGGTCTGTGTCGTGAGACCGTTTGTGGGGTCTGCAAACCTGTAGCCGCAAAATACCGGAATAAAGATCTCCGGCTACTAGTAAGAACCGTCACACGAAGGGCTGAACAGAGCAACACCTCGCCAGAATCACTGAACTTGATGTATCAGTATCAGATTCGAGTATACTCCCTGACTGCCACCTGTAATACAATTGTGTGACATTTTAAGTTCCAAAGCATACGAGACATCTCTACGTCAATAACGCTGGTCAAAATTTATTTGTCTCAACCTGCCTCTCTAAAGCATCTGAGCCCGCACCGCATCAACCAGCCCAAAATGTCAAGAAGGGTTGCTCTTGCTAGTCTTTCCTGTCGTGATCATTTAGTACGCTGACATCATGAATCTCGCTAGTAAAGCTAGATATCAAAAATTACAATTTATCAATCAATGGCCAGACCCTTGCATACTTCACTTCTTGATTAATGCCCGCCTCTAGCTCGCGCTCAAAGGCATCACTGTCGTCTCGGAATGCTTGAACGTCCTCATCCCCGTTCTAACGATCCTCAACTGTGATTTACAGTTAGGATCAGGACATGCTACCAGTGCATCCGTCGACATCCAGTCATTAGGATGAGTTACCCGCTGTTTAGCCGCTAATAGTGGCAGCAATGCACCTGTATGCAGCGAGACAGATTTGTAAGTGGATCAAGATAATCGAATGTTAAAGTTCAGGTCTCAGCTTTACACACCTAAAGAGTAAATTGAGAACCCTACACCATCTGGCAGTTTCATAAGCTCGCCCTCGAGTGTAAAGTAATCCCCTTCTTTTGCTCCACAAAGAATCTTTTCGCCAGGGGGACATACCACTTCGATACGAAGGTCATAGAGCTGAAATGTATCGTCATCCTTCGGAGAATGTGTGTCAGACATATCCGAAGCCGTTATGCTGCCTTCAGGTCACAATGGATGGGTCAAGTTGCCGTGAGAAATCCAAATCAGGCCCGGACAAATTATTCGGACAAATTTTTAAATACCGCGATCAATGTCACGGTTGTTCAGCCACTTCCAACCAGCTTCGCCCAATCTCATGGCACTTAACACCGCGGACACTCAGGCTCTGAGATTCTAGAATGTATTAAAAGATGAAGGACTAGACGAAGAACCAAGAAGCAAACCCCATGAACCAAAACCCTTCAAGCCCCGTTATCTTTTTTTCTCAGTTTTGAGCCTCAGCTCCTATTCCCGAAATTTTGTGGCCAAGATTGGTGCGTCCTGATCAGCACTGGTCCACTAGTTGTACTCTGATTAGACGCAAACGCTACCAACTTTTAGTGCAAATATCCAAACCCAGGTTCCCAAACCCCGTAGTAGTGGATTGCACCATCCCGGAAAAAATGGGTAGTTGTCCGAATCCAATCATTAACATAGATATGTAAATACTTTGATTCCCGAGTCTATTACCATGAGTCACGACAGTTAGAAGATCGAGAAACATCGAACAATCGCAGCAAAAGAACATGATGCTCCGCGTAGACCCCCATTTGATTAAATGTAAAGTAGGTCAGAAGTAGATAACGGTCTCTTGATATTGATATTTACCAGAAATTAAAAGAATTAGTGCTCTTTATAGTGGCAGGCTCATAGCCGTGTCTAATCTATGGATTATAAGTAGTTTACTATGCTTCACGATACTTATTAATAGTACTCAGTGGTAAGAGTTGAATATAATTATCTATACTCGTGTCCGCAATCGCCAAGTTTCTCAAACAGAATTTTTGTACGAGATCCCAAGGCTATGTTCTCGAGCTGCCGATTATCAGCGTCATCTAGACGGAAAGAGAAAACACTCAGGTTGGAGTCGGAATTGTTTGACACGCCTAGTCGGGTCCCAACAATCACGGAGCCTACTTCAGGGCGATCCAGGATCCAACGAATGGCGACGTTGGATAGTTCGACTTGATGCTTATCTGCTATGCATTTGAGAGTGAGAAGCAGACCTTGAAACTCGGTCCAAGTTCCCCAATTCAGGATCATATCAAAGTACTAGCCACGCAACGACATCAAACACAAAAAGGAAACCCCAAAATAGAACAGTGCTAACCTTTCTCTGGGAAGGTGTCAGTTGCTCTGACTCGGAATAGATATCTGGGGCGTTCCGCCCAAGCCATTTGTCAGAAAGGAAACCTCCACACTATGTTTGAACAGAAAGTTAGTTCGGAAAGATGCGTGAAAAATGAAGGTACAGCAGCTCACAAAGGAACCATAGGTCAAAAGTTTTATGCCATACTTCTGGCATACAGCCGACATTTTGACCATAGGTCGGGTATCGATGAGAGAATACTGGAAATTTGAATGGTTAACGGCGAGCTCTGAAACGGGTAACCCAGGGACCGCCCACCTGAATTTGATTGGAGACAATCCCCACTTCCCCTGTTTCTTTTAAAAGATACTGACAGGCCTCCTCTGTATGTTCCGCATCAAAATTGCACAAGCCAATTGTTGATACGAGATGCGGATGCGATTTCGTTATATTAACCAATTCCACTAGAATCCGAAGGTAATCTTTGGCGGTGTACTGCGGCGAACCGATAGGGTTGAGTAGCTTCGTTAGTGCCTTGTATGTATGTAACCTGATTTGTAAAACAGACGTACATCATACCAATGGAACTGAAGGAGCCCAAGGCAAGTATAGCATTCAGGGGAAGATTGCCAAGTTACCGAGAAATGTAAAAAACCCACCTGTAACAGCTCCACCCGACCTGACAACCGTCGTGCTCGCTCTTGCACTGCAGCGAGCACAAACTCATGTGTTATTGGGACCTCAATTGGACGGAAGACACACCACTTCGTCGCGGCCACGAGGCTCTCGGCTACTTCAGGAAGGAGACATTGGCGGAACCCGCCATAGACGAGTTCCGCGTCGCCCTGTTTTTGGTTAATATTCACGAGGTACCCGATCATGAGGGGGCATAGCTGACTCACATAGTGGTCTGCCATATCCGTCGCAATAAGGCCCTTTTTAACCAACTGAGTGAGAGCTAGTTCTTGTTTGAAACTGGAGGCCGATCCCCACGCAGGCGAGGACATTTGCCATAGACCATTGAAAAGTCGAGGAACCTTGATATTTCCCAGGTAAACGTACTCGAGTTTTTGAGTCACATCAGGATCTGGCTGTACGACAAATTTTGAGGGAAGTGGCGAATATCGGCCTTGGGGGTTTTCAGGGAAGGTCAAGGAATAGACATCATCCACCTGAAGTCGTGCACGAATGAAGGGATACGAAAGATCTTGCTCTCTACAGTACGTTTCACAATCCTTCAGGGCTTTCTGAAGTCCTTGAAGTCGTGCTTGGAGTTCTTCCGTGGGTTTCGGACGCGATTCTTTGAGGGCTTGCACGGCTTGGACGATATCGCCACAGGCCCTTTCCAAAGCCACTTCAAGTGAGTCACTAGGCTCCCACTTTACTGCTGACTCCGGGATGGAAACGAGCAGATGAGTGAGACTAGGTAATTAATACCGCGTCCTCAGTACTGTACTTGCAGACTAGTGGAGACTCCAACTCACTAAGGTAAAGATTCCTGTGCCATCTTGCTCGAGAACATGCACCTTGTCGAGGCTAGGAACTCGGCATAAGACGGGGACTTTCCTAAGAAAAGATCTGAAGCAGAAGGTAACTGTGGGGGAGACTCCGTTAATCTTCGACGGACGTGTTCTACAAAGACTCTCTGCATGGCAGATCCTTGTGATACTAGAGCGCGGAGAGAAGATCTGAGTATCGCAGGGGGTACTTATTTCAGAAACATCAATTTTTTATTCAGTCAATGCAAGAGAAATTGTACCAACGTTGAGAGATGAGGACGTCGTCCATCATGTTGCTGTGAATAAGTAGATGAAATTAGTGTATGCCTGTTAGTCAAGTTGAACGAGTACTTACACATGTCCGGACATCTTGCTGAAGCCTTATTTTGAGCAGTCGATAGGTATTCGAGGGAGGGGGGAAAGATGAAGGATTTTTCGTGAAAACTCACTTTAAATAAATTCTACTGAAATTGAGGCAATGCTGGAACCAACTTGGGAAGACCCATGTAAAAGAATGGAACGGTTGACGATCTCTTTACCCTGACAAAGCCTAGGACCGGTGTTCAAAAAAAATTGTCAAGTACAAGCGATACATGTGGACTTGGCGAACATCACTCATTTGATGACTGTTCTACACTCAGATGACAGCTTGAAGATTCCAGGACAGCCGAGGTGTGTACTGGAATGATACATCGGTATGACTTGACTAGGACAACGTAGTCCACTAGCTCGAGGAAAGGGCGTGATCGCGTCAGTTTCATTGAAGGACAACTTACATATTCTTCATCTATCATAACCAAGGCATGCTGTCAAGATCTTCAGTTTTGAATATTTTTGGTCCAAGCATGAGCAGGCGTTTGGCAACTTTTGTTATGATGGCTATAAATCAACCAGTGAATTTTATGAATAGATTTCTCGTGGTAGTCAGGTACTTTCATACGTAGGACAGCTCAAAACCCACCGCAATCGATGTGACAGAGCCAGAAGAAGTACACCGTTTGTAGCTTTAGAAACCGGTATATGTTCAGAGGTTGAACAAAACCGATGCACGCGCTGTCGAAACATTAACCCCATGAATATTTATCACGCTGATCCTCACAAGCCATCCAGATGGGCATAGCAATTACAAACCGGAACAATTAAAAAGGCTGACTTATTTCTGTTGCACTTTCATCATCACAATACCACAAATGTAGAGTACCCGGATTAATGACTCGCTGCATCCCTTATGCAGCAGCTTGATCATACTACAGATGAATGTATCCCAGAGAGACTTAAAGTGGTTAGCTGCTAGTCGGTGTCATTTACGTGCAATTTGAACGCGCGATACTGGATTTGGCTGGGCGACGGGACGCGCCATCAAATGACTGCCTGAACCACATACCTAGATACCATCTAAATCAATGGTGCTGTAGATAGCCTGCACTAGTGCAGAACAGGCATGATCAACAACACCATTCATAGACAACAGGACGCGTAAGATAAGTAAAGTCGGGTGGCAGACAACAATCAACAAAGCGTCGGGTTCACCGGCACCGGCTGCCCACGCACATGTACGTGGATTAGGGCTGTTCTTTAGACAATGACACATGTTCCAACTGCGCACTCAATCTGGCCGCCTCCAGACGTTTCAGGACGGAAATATGGAATCAATACCTCCAAACAGAATATGAATAATGCCATGCCAGAAGCAAATCGAGACAATTTGTAGACAGAATGACATTCATCTGCGACCTTGAAATGTTAGATGATTGTATGAAAGGAACGAGACGATCGTCAGAGAGCTTGAATGATGGATAGAGGGAAAAAAGCGGCAGGCGCGGCATTCAGGGCGTCGCGGCCGCCGCACTCGGCTTGACATATTGTCCGACATATAGTGCTTATACTTACACCCACAAATTTTTTATTCATGCTCCTTCTGGAATATCAGCCTTGCGTGCTCAACGGACCAAGAAAGTCAAGAAATTCAAACTTCCTTGGGTCAAAGCTTGGGATATGGATTACGGGATTATGAACCTTTTTTGATACGTTCTCAAGAGATTCCAGGGGGCCAGATGGCTGAGGTACATTAACTTTTTAGTCAACTTTCGTCCTATCAAATCATTGACTTAACATCCCTGACATCAGTCCGCTCGGAACCTCACTCATGGTATCAATCAGGAGGCTAGGATAATCTCGTCCTACAGAAAATCTCAATGCGCTCGGTATCATATGTTCATCCTTCTTCCTTTGGGTAGTACCGTCGGGAGGCTCCTAGCAGATGGGTATCCGGAAACAATCTAGACCAGTTAGGGAACTATCTATCATGCAAGAATTCACTATTAAACCCGTTCTGCAATACTATATGCATCCTATGATATCAATGGCTCACCGTTGCCATTCTTTGTAGTATAGAACCTAGTCGGTGTGTAAGTGTAAGTCCTGTGTAATTTCCTCGGTCGTTTCAGAATGTATTCTGCTGCGGAAAACAGGTGGGCTCAAGGAATGTAGAACGAAGGTTGGAATGCCACAATTTTTAGCTTATTCTTCCCCTGGATGTCATTCGTCCAGTTTATACATAGTGACGAAATTCTTTTGTCATGGCTTGATATCTTGAGGCCTTTCTTTTTTCTTTTGATAATCTTTCTTAGACAGAATTAATCTGACAACAGACACTCATCAGAGTCGATGCATTCCCAAGAGCTTGAGAAATCAAGTTGAATACCTACGAGTTTTAGTGTTTAGAACCTCTGGGTAAATTCTCACTCTCCCCGAGTGGAATTATCCGATGTTTCTATCTTTTTTGCATTCGCAAAAATCGGTTCCGTCCACCGAGCGTGTCCAGGATGTCCGATGGTGGACTACACACCACGAATATCTAAGTTACCAGCGACCGGAGCGGGATCGTCATCAGATACTAAGCATGTGTTATGTCGGTCCTTCCTTGAATGTATTTACATACACCGCCTTCGAGTGAGGATCTGCTATGTACTAGTACTGATGACTCTTGATCAATTGGGCTAAGTCATAGTAACTATATGTGCACAGTCGCGCAGTCCTTGGAAACTTGACGTCAATGGTCCAAATTAATTTGAATGATGCCAGCAGTAGGTATATTACATCCCGGACGTACGCATCAAAAACCACCCATTCTGATAAACTAGGAAAGGACAGGATAAGCCGCCTTGAGTATCAGAATCCACATACCATGTTTGTATCATGAACTTTCGGGTTCGACGGGCCTGCCTGTTCTATTTTGTACACTGGCAGTACCGGAGTTTGTGGTACCGTTGCCACTGCAGTGGTATTGATAGCAGCATTAAGGTGGAGCAATTCGCATGCGATGTGGCACGACTTGCTGTACTTTCAGGCGAGATAGTGACTGTCCAAACGAGAGACAAATGAATTAATCAGTAGAACGCGTTCTGAGCACTAGGATAAGAGAATGAAGGGTTTGGGAAGCTTAGCTGAGCTTTTGGGACAGTCCAAGAGATTTCGAGAACCATAAGTGTACGCAAGTGTGATCTCCTGGGACCCTGGGACAGAGATTTGTAGCCGCGGCAGTTTACTGATCTGCGTAGATGACATCGAACTTTCCGCATATAACTTTCCGCATATAATGATACCATAACAGGTCATGGTCGAATTCGGTGCTTTATCATTTTACGCCCGTTTCCAATAGGCGGCAATCTATTACTTTTGAAAGTGATCTTGCATGCACTTTCGGGAAGGGTCCTTATTGCCATACAAAGCTGCTTGAATGGTTCTTGCTTGGATTTAGAGCCGTCTGATTGTCCTCCCGCACTCAGCGAGCCGAGATGAGAAATGATGTGTCTTGTTCCTCTAGTGGTGTATCTATGTTCCAAGATACGGGTCCTACATCGGATCAGTTGGAACGATGTAAGCCAGGGTCGTGACGTTGATTTTTTTCTTAGCTCGGAAGTGCAGTAAATAGTGAAGATGAAAATAAGATACTAGCTCACGAACGTGAGGCCAAAAATGAAACGGTGGCCCGAATGAACATTCAACAGGTAATTAATGGCGGGAATCAGGACCGAATAAGCCGCTGAGTGTTTCTGGTTGACAGTGGTCTTAGCATGAGTGGTGCATTTTTGACAAAGGGCAGAGTGGCTATCGAAGGGTTCCTATCAGATATCAGTACTTTTACGAAGACAGATGCACAGCAGACAGCCTGAGACAGGTAAGAAATGTAGTTTGTACTTGTCACATTGAGAACTGACCAACATGAGATCTTCACTAGCAATCCGATGGCATTCAGACTTGTACACAGCCCGGCTGGTACTCTTGCAGCAGGTGCATTCCAGTTCCGTCTCCTCGTGTATTTCATGGTGTACGAACCTGGTTGTGCGAGATTAGTGGTACACTGGTAGAGTCAGAACTTAGAAGGAGGTCGCGCGCTGACCATGAACAGCCGTGAACGCGTTTATTGCGTGTCTGATCACGTGCACCTGTTTATCGCCAACGACCGACTTGTCACTTGAACTTCGCATTGGCACTGACAGCCTACACGACCTTTTCACGTTTTCGCCACGGAAATCATTCGTTTGGGAGCTTTTCGAGCTCTTTTTTAAAATTTCTGCAACACTCATTGAAGAACTCCAAAACCAGGTAGTTTTGTTGGATCCGATACTTCGAGCACAATTGCCAGGTCAACCGTATTTCATCATAATCCAGGAGGTGAGCAATGTGAAGGGAACTAGATGGGCTCGATGTTGAACCGGATCTTTTCAGGAAATAGTCCTAAACGTTGAAAAAGGATCCTTTAATCTTTAGGAGTCAGTCTGCTCAACTTTGTGTGCATACATCTCCTAAAACATCTGCTACAAATTTACTAGATGTCATTCCCCGATTCATCCATCCAATCTCTCGCAAACCCGGACTTGTCTCTTGCTTCCCTACCTTCCGACTTCTCTACCCCGCCCCGACCTTCAAGTCTCCGTGTTCCTTCAGTTTCATCGCAAACCACTGCACCTTCTTCTGCTCCCATTTCCACGCCTTCTCCCCCTGCTTCTTCCGTTTCAGCTGCTGCAGCATTTCTTCGTAAAAGCAAAATGCAAGGAAAGGGCAAAGCTGACAATGGAATTTCGTCCACACTCTCGAGGCGGTACACGAACGCCAGCGAGGAAACTGAAGTAGACGAGGATGGAGACTTGGAGACGCCAGCAGCGGAAAAGAGTCTCAAATGGGGAGAGGGTCTATCAAGTCTGGATACGCCTGTCGTGACGAGGACTAATTCGTCTGCTAACGCGAAGGGTAGGTCAAAGGCTACACCCGGGAAAGGTACTACGTTGACTTTGAGGGATCAGGAAAAGGTGTGTCTCAATCTAGCTATTCGTTTTGATTTCATCTCACTACTGGCTTTTATTTTGTACTATAGCATATCGACTCCCTCAACAAAGAAAACTTTAACCTCAAACTTCGCGTACACTTTCTCGAGGAACGTTTGGCTTCTTTGGCACCCGAGGAAATGGATGCAGCTCTCAAACAGAATATTTCTCTCAAGATCGAAACTCATTCTCGTGGACGTGAAATCAAACGGCTGAAGAAACTCTTGCTTGAGCTAGAAAGGGAACTGGAGAGGCTACAGAATGCAAGGACAACAAGTGCTGGTGCTAGGTCCAGGGAGAGAGAATTGGAAGAGAAGTTGGAAGAGAGGGAAAAGGAGATTAGGGAATTGAGAAGACGAAGGACCTCAGCGGGTAACACATCAGAACTGGGTGCAGCTCTTAGGGACGCGGAAGAGCGAAATGGCGAATTGGAAGAACAGTTGGAGAATGCCAAGGGGTTGTTGGAGGATAACCTTGCCGAGATCGAGAGGTTACAGGATATCGTTGAGAGGCGAGGAGACTCTCCCTCTTCGACGTCTGGTCTCAAAGACGAGAATGAGGAATTGGCTCATCAACTGGAAGAACACCGTGCCCTCCTTTCTCAGCATGAGGATGAACGTGCTGATCTCCTTGATGAGATCGAATCCTTGCGGCTGACTATTGATCAGCTTAACCAGAAACGCGAAGCGGACTCGATAGAGCGTTCTCACAGCAGGATGCAAATGCTAGAGGAGAGAGAGGAGAGGGAAGGCCTGGAGGACGATATCAATGCGCTTAAGGACAGATTGGCTGCTACGTTGATTGAGCTGCAAGAGAAGGAAGAAGAGGTAGAAAGGAAGGAAAGGGCGCTGGAAGAGTTGATGGATGAGCATAGGAGGGTTGTGGAGCAAGTTGAGGAGGAATGGAGAGGAGAAGTAGAGGAAGCCAGGCAGAGGGAGGAGGAGCTGAGAGACGTAAGTCCTTTCTGATCTTTTCTTTAGCTCTCCGTAGCTCATAGTCTCTTCGCGTTACAGGTGTTACTGGAAAGAGAAACAGAATCCAAGGAATTACGTCTCAACATCTCGGAACTTGAAGCCAACACCAACGACCTGCACGAGAAATTTGAAACTGCACTGGCCCATTTAGAGCAAGAGGCTGAAGCTAAGGATTCAGAAATTGAATCACTCAACCAGGCTATCGAGAAGTTGGGAGAGCAGATATACAACTTGGAGGATGATAATGACAGGATGAAGGAAGAAAGCGATAGGTTACGAGAGGAAGAAGATGCTGAAAGGGAGAGATTGGAAACGGTAGCGGCAGCTTTGAAGGAGGTACGTTTTCTCCCACTTCATGGCATTTTAGAAGCTAATCTTACTGTTTTCATAGAAACTTTCTTCCCTCAAGTCCCAGCTCGAAGACATGACTGACGCCTACGAAAGCTGCTCTCAAGAAATCCATGCCCACCGCTCTCGACAAGAGGAATTGGCTTCCCATGTCGAGTCCCTTGTCTCTGAGCTTCAACGTGAACAATCTGCCCGGGAACGTGCCGAGAGTAACTTGGACGCAGCGGATAAGGAACACGACACTCAAACCCGCGCGGAAAGACGGGCGCTCGAAGCTAAGGAGTCTGCTCTCCAGTCTGCCCTGAATGATCTAGCAAGGACACAGTCCTTGTTGAACCAGAGAGAAGAGGATCTAGCGCAAGTTCAACAAGCGTTACAGACCCTCGAGGCGGAGTCGAAAAAGGCTGGAGAGACGCATACAACGGCAACGTTCTCTTTGCAGCTTGAGGTGGATAGACTCAAGCGGGATTTGGAGAGACTCGAGGACGAACTTGCTCGCACTAGGAAAGAACTGGATGACAGAGAATCCAGAGGGAGAGATCGCGACGGTGCACTGGATAAACTCCATGCGGAAAATCGGGACTTAGCAACACAACTAGCTGCACAGACTCAAGCTAGACTCAACATTTCCGAGAAACTCGATTCGGTGCAAGCGTCTCTCAAAGCCGCCGAAGGGGAAATAGCGGGCTACAAGACGAAAGTGGTCGAGTTGGAAACGAGACTAAGCAAAGATCAGAGATCGTTGTTAAATGCGGAGAGCCAGTATAGAGATCAGCTGACGGAGAGGAATACGTTGCTGCTGACGATTTATCAGTATATGGATAAGATCCTGGGAGTTGACAAGACGCCGGTGAGCGTCTATTCTATCGTTTATCGCTCGCTCCTGTTCCAACTGATGCCTTCCTCTACAGAAAAAAGGTACTCAAGCCGAAACAAAACCGTTCACCAACTTCAGCGTGTTCCATGACAACCTCATCACTCGACTCAAAGCTCTCAGTCAAATTCAACTTGACTTTGATAAACGGGCTAAGGAGATTGAGGCGCGTTTCGCAGATAAGCTTAATGATATGAAGAAACAGTTGGATAGCCGGTGGAAGCAAATTGATAAATTTGAGGCAAGCGTGAAGTCGTACGCAGAGACAAAAGCTGCGTGGAGGAGGAAGTTTAGTGCAAAGGAAGGAGAATTGGAGGCACTCAAGGTACGTCTTCTTGTTTCAACTTCGCTAGTTATCATTTACTGATTCGAGGTATGATGTAGGCCACCAATTCGGAAATGGCTGCTCAACTCTCTGGAATGAAACGTCCAGGTCAAGCAGATCCTATGGAACTCCGCTCTGCAGCCACGCGCGCACAAAACGCTGAGAGGAGACTCAATAACGCACAAAACCAATTGCTTGCGACGGAAGAGAAGATCGCTACGTTAAACCAGAAGAGTGTTGTCGCGGACGCGAAATGGGAGGCTCGGGTAAAAGAGTATGAAGCCAGGCTAAAGGCTGCGGAAGAGAAAGTTAAGAGGGAAAGACAAGGAGGAAAAGAAAGAGCGCTGGAGTTGGAGAATCAGGTCAAGTGCGTTGTGGTCTTCTTTTCTATCTTTGTACGGTACTTTGAACTAATCGGTGGTTCATGCCTTTCTAGGAGCCTTCAACGGCAATTGGAACTAGCGCAGAAACGTAGCCGACAGTTGAGCGATGTTATTGATCTCAATGATCCCACCTCTTCGCCAAACAGCAACTCTTCGAAGTGATCAAGTTTGCCGTCTTCGTCTTTTTCTTTTTCTTACGACCTTGTTTCATGACTTTTCATGCCGTTTCTGTTTTCTTATGCATCTTTTCGTTCCTGCTACTACACAATACCCTATACTGTATTTTAGATCTGTATCATTTTATTTCTTCTCGTCTGACTTACACATATCCTTATGTTTTCAATTTGTTGCTCTTCTTGCACATCGTCTTTCCTTAATTCTTGTCAGATACATATTTTACTTTCCCAATGCTATCCGCATCCTGGTCTGATCGTTTCGTGGGTTCACAGTGCTAGCAAAAACCAATGAAGCAATTGCAAGCACCCTGCCGTACTTTGTCACCATTGACGAAGGCCAGACATCAATATTTCTCGGGCGGAACCCGCTAAAGGTGAGTGTTGTTGGCGGTCCAAGCACTTACTATTTTATTACATAGTCTCGTGAGCGAAAGAAATAACCTGCCAAGACTTCAGCTGATATCCCCCTGTAAAGGGTTTCAGTCTACGCTGGTCTCCCAAATCTTTCTCTTCTTTCTGGTCGCCTCCAGAACTTGGAACTGTATGAGCTTTGGTGTCAGGCGCCCATTACTAGGCAATACCATGACCCTGAACTCGACTGAGTTGCTGTGACCTTTGCCAGCCAATATTCGGTGTCGGGACTCGTCTGGGGTAGAACCTGATAACAAGCTGGAGCCAAGACAATTGATAAGACCAGTCAGGTTCTGTCTCGTTCTCTGAGTCCTTCGGTATAAAGTTATTCTTTCCTTCCTTGTTTCAATGACTCTCTGTTCACAGTTAGCCTCTCTTATTAACGACAAACATACTCCCAGCAATGAAAGGGCGATACATATATGATGACATTTGGTGGTGCCTCGGTACTACACTCACTATCGCCAAGACTCACCCAAGACATTACAATCCTTATTATGTTATTCCTTCGGCATATAAGGGAAGTGTATGTTGGCAGGTGTCGCTTTTTGCTCCCTTTGCCCATTCTCATCTTGAATGAACGAACCTCCACCTTCCACCACGAACAATGTATCAAACAGTTCACTGCCCCAGTCAACACTTCCCACTGGACTCCCTGAAGACGAGGATGAACCTCCTAGTAGTAATGGCACATCTACCGTCGAGAAACCGCAGCTACAGTCGCAGCCAGACTCTGAAATGAAGGCGAGGGAGGAAATGAAGGAAGAAAATGTCGACAGTAATCCCGAGTCGAACGTCGCGCCGCCCGCTTTACTTCAGCCTAAGGTCTTCGAGCGTCAATTGCCCCGTCGTCAGATCACTGGGACCTCGTGTCGGTCCAGACGTCCTTCTCGTTTCCAGAGGCTCAAAGCCCTCGTGACACCCAACAAACCTGTAGGGCCCACCCCTACCTATCGAGAATCGATTAAAGCCGCTATACGTTACACACCACTAAACGTTTGTCTGCTCTTTATTCCGGTCTCGTGGGCTTTGCACTTCACTCAACAAAGTGATACACTCACCTTTGTGTTCTCCGCCTTGGGTATCGTGCCACTGGCTGCAATGCTCGGGTTTGGGACTGAACAAATTGCGTTGAGAACGAGTTCAAGTATCGGGGGGTTGTTGAATGCTACGTTGGGTAATATAGTCGAGATGATTATCGCAGGTATTGCATTGAACCGGGTTAGTGACATTTAGACTTACCCTCCGTGTCTCGATGCTGATTTATTTCGCATTTAGTGCGAACTTGACCTTGTCCAAAGCTCTCTTCTTGGTGGGTTGCTCAGTAACCTGCTTTTCGTACTGGGAATGGCTTTCGTAGGTAAGTAAAACAATGTCCTGTCGTATTCCCCTGCCCACCTTTTCCTACATTTAGTCGGTGGATACCGCTTCCACCAGCAAGAGTTCCAACCTATGGTGGCACAGCTGAACTCATCCTTAATGACGGTCGCCGTTATTGCCTTGATAGTACCCGCTGCCTTCGTAAGTCTGGTTTTCTATCTTCTTTCGCAAGATTCCGATTGCTTTGCAGCATGAATATCTAGGTGACCGACTTCCTCAAGGCGCGGAACTGTCAGTCCTCCTAGAACTCAGCCGAGGAAGTTCTATTATTCTGATCCTTATGTGAGTATAAATAGGTTCTGGACACCTGCGATTTTGAACGCTAACAGTTTGAGCCTAGATACATCGCCTTCGTATGTCTCAACTACGTCTGTTGCGATATACCATCTGATTTTCGGTGTAGCTCTTCTTCCAGTTCTATTCTCACAAGAGTCTGTTCTTGGATGTTTCGCAGCCCTCGTTGATTTCCTCCGCTTCGTCGCTATCTACCAGATCTAGTCGTATCGAAGACGAAGAGGAAGGTCTTCCTCGGGTTTCGACCGTCTCCTCGATCCCCTCAGTCTCTTCAGCATCCACTATTGAGTCTCCTAAACTGAATAGTCCCGTAGCTCTGTTCCTATTGGTCGCTTCAACGGCTCTAGCATATGTGACAGCAGAGAATCTGGTTTCATCCCTTGAGGGTGTCGTTGAATCCCATCCCGAGGTCTCAAAGGAGTGGTTGACTCTGATTATTATTCCAATCATCTCCAACGCTGCTGAGCACTGTACGGCCGTTGTAGTCGCCCATAAAGGCAAATTTGACCTGGCTATGAGTGTCGCTGTTGGCAGTTGTATCCAGATCGCGCTGTTTGTTATTCCACTCTTGGTACTCGTTGCTTGGGGTATGGACAAGCCTCTTACGCTTTACTTTGATGAGTTGGAAACACTTGTGAGTCGTCACATGTCTGGAGTTCAGCACTTGATTGAGTATGAGGTTTTACTTTAGGTCTTGTTCTTCTCTGTCATTTTGGTCAAGTTTTCCATCGAGGATGGAAAGTCTCATTGGATGAGTGGTATAGCTCTCATAGGTACGTTCATTCCTCAATTTCAATAAGCGATGTGATGACTGAAGTTCCATTGCCTCTAGCTGTCTACGCTCTTATCGCGTTGTCGTTCTGGAATTTCCCCGTCACAATCCGAACATTACAGGGGGAACCACTTACATGTAGTTAAAGAATGCTCTTTTCTTTTCCCTATGGTCTGTTTCTTTCACGATATTCTCCAATTTCTTGGTTGAGATACTTTTCATGACCTTAAAGTTACGGAACGAAGTACTAGTAAAATGAACTTTTCGTTTACTTATATGTATAGTTTCTGTTTGTATCTTCTCTTGGGTCAAATATGAATCAGGTTATCGTCTTTTTGTATTGATACGATACTGAAGCTCTCTGGTAACAATACCAGCGTGCTCTATGTTCGTTAGGAGAAAGCTCTGAGTCTTCATGCACCGTCCATTGCCAGCCAATAGATTGAGTCAAATGTCACATGCTCACCCGTGATCATGCCCACGCCACAGACGTGTTTCTTTCGCGTTTTCTTGAGACACTGTCCCTCATTGTCCACGACAGTCACTGTCCCACCCAGTCGACCTATCTCAAGTCCCTTTTCCATACCCGTGAACACCATTACTAGTAGACCTTTATCTCTGCAACACTTGAATTGACACACCCTCAATCCGAAACTTGTCATATAATCACAATGAGCGAAGACAACATCTCTCCTCGCGTCAACTCTTCTCTTATGCCCAAATTCGTCGGACAACATGTGCGATTGGCGTGCAAGGTACTGAGTGTGCGTGAATTCTGACTCTTGTGCTATTCCCACTGCAAAAACTGATGAGATGATTGTGATATCACAGACGACTGACACCACCGCGAAAGTGTTGTGCAGTGACGGCGGTGAAGTCGTTGTTAAGTTTACAGGGGTTAGTTGTGTTTATTCGCACCTTTAAGCCCCATATCGGAGATTCTTCTTCGTCTTTGGTTCGCTCCAACATATCTCACTGACTTGTGCTGTTTGGTGGTATGCAGGGTGATTCGGGCATCTCCGCAACATACGTTGAGATTATTGGGAAGGTCGTAGACCCGTCTACGATTCAAAAAGCTTGCTGTATAAATCTTGGGCCAGAGCTGGGTACGCAATACATTCTACGTCTTTTATGTTGATCCTATTCTGATGGTTGCTTTGTTCTTTATGTCCTGATTTTGCTGGCTGTTAACGCATAATTTGATGCAATTTGATTTGCGCGTTTGGATGTTCTTCGGTCTCCCTCGTGCTGCTGATGGAACTGCGACACGAACAGACATGCAATTGGTTGACAAGACTATTCAACTCATACACGAACCGAAATATTTCAAAAACATCTTCTCATAGACGGTTCTCTCCGACTTTCCATGTGCCTCGAGGATGTATAATTGTAGTTGGTCTGTACTTAGGTGATGTGGGGCTGTGATTTAGCTGCAGTGTGGGGCGAAACGAGAGGTGACCCGAATAGGGGAAGAAAGTCAAGTGGATGTACCAGCTACGTATGGTATTGTCTATCGTACAAGCCCCCGCTTTCGTTTTCCTGTTATTTCTAAACTTGTCATGATACTAACCACTTCAATCATCATTTTTGAGGTGTGCACCGTAACTCGTCAAACGCTAGTCGTTCGGTCCCGATGAGGACAATCGATTTCAACGTGAATCCCCTGGATGGTTGACGTTGTATTTGCCTTTTCCATCCGACTCCGCCCTGATCAGCGATATGCAAGTTTGTCCACTCCACATCCGACCTAGGTGTCTAGTTAGTGACTGCGTTTGCTTGAAGTCGCATCACTTGGTTATTCATGGGGCCAATATCGATATCGATATCTTGCTGCATGTCATCGATAAAGCTCGTCTGTATGTATGGCGTATGGGGTGAGGACTTTTTCTGGGGTCGCCCAACATTGACCAGGGATAGCTTAGAGCCTTGTGTGCGACGACCGTGAACAAAGTTCTTCCTATGCCTGACGAGGATCCCGTGTCTAACTCGCATTACGGACTGATCCTAGGCCCTGGTCTCTTTGTTTAGCAGGTGTTGAAAACGTGTTGTTACCAGTTTTGGGCCCCCCGAGCATATGAACCTCCTCCGAATCTCCGACAAAAGAGCTGCTCAAATATTTCAAGCTTAGAAACAGACGCTGTCTTTGTTCCAATACAACAATGTTAGGTATACATAGTACAGTTAACGGCAGCGCCTAGGACAAAGTTTCTACCTCTTCTGATCGGAAGGGGCTAGGTTGCCAGAAAACGCTCCTTCTATTCAGATTGTCAATCAGGGGTCTTCATTGATGAAAAGATTGACTTGTCCAGAACTCATTTCAACTGAGAGATTTAATACCATTCTTCATGCCTCGTTGTGGACACGTTGTTTTTACGGGAGAGAACAGAACTCAAAAAACTCGGAATTCGAATTTGGGGCTTCTTTCCTTATAGACCGGGGCGTTTTGTGAGAGATTTGCTTCTTGGTTTGTGTTGAGATTGGAGACGATAGGATCAAGAACGAGCCCTCGGCGTTCTGAACGGATGAAATGTTTGGGTACGTTCTGATCTCGTTACATTTAATATCTTCTGTCTACGCTCCAGAGATAAAGATAGAAGGCTGAGTTTCTTCTTTTCAGGCAATGGGATCTTGTTCTCTTTGACCTAGTCGCTAATGGATGAGGTATCAACATAGTCGGCTATCTTTCACCTCTTTGTACATCGAGGTACGGATCTGGTCATGTAAGTATCTCCTTATTCCGAAAAAGTTTGAATGCTCGCACTCGGGGAATACCGGCCATACCTACTCCGTTTGCCTGCCCCAGCCTGCCCCTCGAATTGACATCGGTACGCTGATATTCAGGTTCCTGGTGACAGATGCGAGACTCTTATTCAGAAAAATGCATCTTTTTCCATAGGTTTATATGCAGAACATGTACGAAAAGCCTTGAGGCAGAATTCCATTCATAAATGTGTGATAACCATATTGTCGAGAAATTTGGTGAATTCTGAATTCTTTTTTTGCTCTCAGCCGTTGACTTATCATCAACTGAACAGCGAACACAACCATGTATTACACTCTGTTGCAACGTGTGGATGGCAGAATACACGGCGTATTACATTCTAACCATTCGCCCACTACAGTTGTTTCATACCAAAGTCCGAGGTTTTTCGAGAGGTTTCCCCAGGCTACGTGTCAAAGTTCACATCTATGTCTGTCTGACCTCTGGAAAGCTCGAGAACGTTTGGGCTTCCCTGCGCCATGTCGTAGGTGGGTATTCAAGACGTCAGCGCGTCATCTACCCCCGTCACAAGTGTGTGTTAAAACTTAAGGTGAAACGAAAATAGTGGAAGTAGGAACGAGAACTGACCACTGACGCATTAAGGTGTCAAATGATGCGGCCAGTCTGGTCCAGCTCCTAGGATCCCATCATCTAGTACCTGCTGATGAGGACATCGCAGGTGCTGGATCTCGAAGACGCAATCAAAGGAAATCTATGATGCTATGGGGCGACGTTTGCACCGAATATCTGATGCTCCAGACTGTCATTTATCGGTCTCCTAAGCTATAAGAGGTCTTTTGAAATCGGATTTCGGGACGGGTCTTTCAATCTATGGTCTGGTCACGCTCTGGAGGTTTTGGTTTTCTTGTGGAGAGCTCATAAGTAGAAGCCAATAGCCAAAGGGGGCTCTAAGGCGATTTAACGTTTCGTCATTGGTTTGGACTAGGAACCAGGGCTATTCCGAGTTTGACATCTCCGGGAAGAGAGCGGTATACGCGTGGTCTCACGTATTCGTAGGACAGGATTTCGGAGAGGCTTCAAGCCTCGGTCTTTCGAGTCAGTCAGCCTGAATCACTCAGCACTAAAAGTACTGAAGGACGACCCGCCGTTAATATTACCAATGTAGGTGTTCAGCATGGAGACGACGCCGCACGCACAGGATGGTACTTAATAACCATCATCCCTAGATTCCGCCGCTGGTCAGACGTGCTGATGCCCGTCGCTGTAGATGAGGGTATTGATTGGAATTAGATGCCCTTTGGGCTAAAACTGTTTACAATACGACACAGATGATCACAACGATTTAGAACGAAGGGAGCTGATTTAGACGCTTTAGGACGAAAGCTGTAAAGGACTGAGTTATTATACTGATCCGGATCAAATATTTCGTTTTCTGTGGACCTCGGTCCTTTGGGTAGGTATTTCCTTTAATCCAAAGGTTCTTTTCCCATCCCGACCTTTGGCGTTTTGCTTATCTCGACAAGCAGGTGTTGTCCAAGTAGACCTGTGTAGGTGTAATGCATTTTGCTTGTTGTATAGAAAACATGTGTAGATCTTCCTTGAAGCAAGCATGAAGCATGAATGTACGCCGTTCTGTATGCCGTTCTGTAAAGCAAATGAAGCCAGCCTCGAGGCAAGCATGTTTGATGCTGCTTTGTCAGCAGACATGTGCGGCTACGTTTATGGATCGGGGGTGTCAGCGGTGGAGAACTTTCTCTATCACCACCACCATCTCCTTTGTTTTCCTGGCATACCGCCAGTTTCTGCGAGAGTCCTTTATACCATGGTCATTTTTGTATTTCTCTAAATCAAACATAGCTGGTGAGTCACTCGAAATTAACCTTGTTCGCATTTCTGAAAACAAGGTGTAATGGTTTTTGACCCTTTTTGCAACCTGCTGTTCTTTGTAATAGGTCGATACTGCTATGTCTTCTTTTCGCAACATGGCGGGTAGTTTGGATCCTTTTACTTCTGCTTACGCCTCTATGTCCCAATCATCCCATTCCAACGAACTCCTTGGATTTTCATGTAATAACAGTTCCCAAATTTTCAACCCTCTAACGCAGAACAAAAGATACGACCACAGCTACCCTTCACCTCCCCCGAGTCATTACAAGTCCAGCGTACCGCTTCCTTCGCTTCAGTTGGGTCAACTAGGCAGTCTCGACCGTTTTTTAGAGGACGAGGACGAGGAGGATTCACCAATGGCCGACGACGATCCTTGCTGGTTTCCGAACAAGCAGGTTCCGATCTCACCTCCGCCTACTCTTCCTACGCCATCACACGCGTTACCACCCACGGATGATTTTTTCTCGCTACATCAACCGGACCTGAGAGTTTCGACTTCTTTCTCTCGGTCAGCAGATGATGAGTTGGAAGGACAAAACAACCTGCTGTCGCCTTTGTCGCCCGAGTGGAATGCAGAGGCTATATCGGACATGGACTCTTATCCTGACGAGAGCATCTTACTGCAAGAGCACTTGTCTGGGTATGGTAGGAGTAGCGATTACAGCAGGGAAGCTGTGGCGGACAAGAAGAAAGACGATATATATTGTCTAAAGAAATGTGGCTTGTGGACGCCTCGTACATCTCCTGTGCATCTGAGGGCTTACAAGTCATCGCTCTCTCCATATTCCCCTCCTTCAGCTTTGCCACTGTACTCAGAACTGCCTCCTACCGTGGATTCGGTGCCTCCCTATTCCAGGTCTCCTTTATCTTCCCCATATCATCTTTCTTCGATAGATGAAGACGTCTTGCTACAATCCCCAGCGACACCCTCACGGCGTTCTTGTAGAACCCTTCCAGAACCAGAACTGCAACCATCATTCCGTGGCTTGGTCGACTTTGACGAGCCGGATTTGGGTTCAGATACGTATATGGCTTCTCCTTCACCCTCGTCACCCACCCTTGCTCTGCCTGGCGCAGATATGGACGACGATTATCCGATAAGTTTCTCGTCTCACCTCGAGCGTGACTCAGGTTCTTCAATACCTAACTCCCCGCTGACGAGCAGCTCACCGATAGCCTCGTCATCATCTTGTCCATTTTCGTCATCTTCACCGTCATTGCCATCGCCACGGTCATCGAGCCCGCACAGTCTCCTCTTAGATGACTCTGAGGACCCGACCCCGCGATCCCCATCTCCAGATAACTTTGACTTGGACTCTTCCCTCTTATTAAACCTTGGCGATTGTTCTGACCCAGACATACAGGACCTTGTCGAACTTCGTCGGCGCTCATTAGAGGCCGAGCATACTGCGAAATCGTTGGAAAGGACTATGCTTGACGAGGGCTGGACACTCAAATCCAGCGAAGCACGCAAGACTCGGAAACGCGCTAAAGAGAGGTGTAAAGAACTTTCTGCGATGCTCAAATTGCGATTGGGATCCAAAGGAGAAGGGGCAGTGATGCCTTCAATAGCGGACGACGAAGGTGTGAAGAGTTTGAAGAAGAGAGACGGGGTGGCACCTACACCTGGGAAGAAGGAGAAGGAAGTTAGTATTGTGAGGAATATGAAGCAATTGGTAGCCAGGATGATATTGAAGAGGAAGGAGTTGGACGCGGTTAGGACCTTCACTGGAAGGAGTTGTTCGAGGGAAGCTGGGAGTAGCGGGAAGATGAGGTCGACAGTGCTATCGCCTTCGCCTTTGAAACAGATTTGGATACACGATAATGATGAGGGATTCGATAATGATAAAAGGAGTAGAGACGATAAGATGGAGGATGATTTAGAGGATGATGATGATGATGATGATGACGATGATATCGAGATGGAGACCGGGCTCAATCTGAGTGCTTTTTCAGAACCGCCAAGTAATAGCAACTCGGATGACGGTGATCCGCCGTGGTCTATGATGATGGACTCGTGATGCTCCCCCTGGACATGTCGGCGCATGAGGGGTGTATAGGCCAGTCGGCTGGATACGTGATGAAGGGTGTTTGTGATAGGAGTTGACGGGGTTGGGTGTGCCCACTTTAGGTCTTGGTTGACCTGTCGTTGACACCTTTTTTTGGTCGGTGATGCTCTCGTCTTAGCGACCACCGACAGGGTATGTCGGTGGTTGTGTTTTCAGCTCTCTCCAAAACCTTTGTCATTTCTTGATACTACTTACTCTTCTTTTCTGGACTCAAAAAACACCATGCCGTCTATTACCTCTCTATTGCTGCTTTACGACGCATGTTTCTTTCGCCATCTAACCATCTGCTATCCTCATCAATTTGTATTTGCTATATTTCATCTTTTTTCTTCTTTTGATCTCTCCGCATTTTTTTATTTGCTTACATCTCTTCAATTACATCTCATTTTTTCTAGGCTTTGCTTGCTGCTTGCATCTACACTGAGACTTTTTCCTGAACAATAGCCTCCAGGTTCGAGTTGTCTGAGCTTAGCATGTTTTTTTTTTTCTTTTTCTCTTTTTTTGACTTCCCTCCAGCGAAAACCCCGTCCCTCTCCGGTAATCTTTTTCTGTTTCTCTTTACATTGTTATTGTTGCTTTTTTTTCTCTTCTCATCACATAGTTACGACTTATCAGTGACACGTCGGTTTAAAGAAATACAAAGAAGTTTTATGTATCTAAGTACAGTGGGTCTGGCAGTGACGGAGTTTTTTTTGACAAACGACATTTCCGAACCGAGCAGGTACCTACCCGCTAAGTATATGCAGGTGAGTTCAATTAGGTCTCGCAGCGAGCTTTTCTTTTTTGACGTCCGACATTTCCGAACCGAGCAGGTACCTACCTGCTAAGTATACGTCATGCATGCGACGCAGAGGTGAGTTCAATTAGGTCCAGCAGTGGATGGAGCTTTTCACTTCCAACATTTCCGAACCGAGCAGGTACCTACCCGCTATGTGCCACACGACCCAGATAACTCTATATCTAAAGTCTGCTGCACGGTCGTTAGTCAATTTTCTGGAGCAAAACTTAATGGAACAAATCATGGGGTTTCAATACCAGCAGCTAATTATTCCAGTCTAGTGTAATGAAGGACGGTACTACTGCTATGGTCCGCCAGCACCGGTGTCGTATCCGAGTCGGACCTGAGATATGTACCTATTTGTAGTAATTCAAGTGGGTATCTTTTTCCAACCCGACTCCTTGCTTCTGACTTTGACGACCAGTGAACCCTCAAGACCTCAAATGGCGGACGAACAGACACGACTGCTTCCCAGCAACGACGCTCATGACCACGAAGCGAATATTAATGCAAACTATGGAACGACTAGTACTGACACGACGACAGACTCCGAAACAGCAAAGCCGCTTCGGGCGTATTTTGATCGTTTTTCACGAGAAAGGAAATGGGCGATTGTAGGCATTATCTCGTGCTGTGGACTCTTGCCGCGTGAGTCGTCGTATAGAATACTAGCTGTCTCTCTCAATGATCTCCTTTCCAAAGGATACTGACTTGAAATGGGGTTTAATGTTTTTCTTTAGTTTTGGTTTCAAGCTCGTTTTTCCCGACAATACCTGACATTGCAAAGGATCTAGATACGACGGGTTCTGTGGTCAGCCTCACAGTCAGTATATCCGTTCTTGCTGCATGTATAGGTGCTCTCTTTGGGGCAACGTATTCTGGATTTTGTATGTTTTGCTCTCTCGCTATATACATATATCATTTCAACGCGTCTTATTCATTTCTACACATCCCACAGACGGACGTAAACCGGTCTATCTATGCAGCTTGCCACTCCTTGTCATTGGTTCCGTCGGTGTCGCGCTTTCATCTTCTGTTCCATCTCTCATGATTTGGAGGTTTATTCAAACAGTGGGTGGAGCACCTGGACTGAGTGTTGGTGCGGGAGTTATCGGTGATATCTATCGATTAGAAGAGAGGGGGTCGGCTATGGGAGTGTTCTTTAGTGCTTGTTTTCTTGGGCCGGCGTTAGCACCGTTTGTTGGGGGTGGGTATCCTGATTCATCTTTAATTCGGATTCCTTTGAATTTTGTCACTGTGTTTTGCCGCTGTCATGCCTCGAGGAGGTGGTGTTCACCACCTCTTTCACTTGACTTGACTTCTGCGTAGAACCGTCACGAATGGGCTTAGGTCGATTGATTCCTAAGGTCCTATAATCTTTTCTTCTCCCTTTCTCGTCCGACGATCATTTTTATAACTGGGTCATTCTGTGGACAGTCTCTTCCGATCAATCCGTATCCACGATCCTAATCACGCTAGCACAAGACGAACACGCCCATGTCAGTGTCTATCGCGCGTCTCATTTTTCCCCGTTTCTTGTTCTACTGCCAGTTTTATCCTGCCGAATATGCGAAGCTCAGTAGAATGTTTACCACAGGTCTAGTGACACAATTCTTCTCTTGGCGTATCATGCAGCTTGGCCTGGGGACCTGCGGTCTGCTTATCCTACTTCTCGTCACGACATTCTTTCCAGAGACAAGTATTCCCGGGTCTAGAGGTACGAGCCTTCCACCTTCTTTTTGCCCAATTGTGTATCTTACCCACCAGCCCTCCCTTTCTCTGTTACATTTGCTATGACTTGGAATACTCGCAATCCGCTTTGGACGTGTTATACACACTTTCACTGTGCAGGTATAGATAAACGCCGTCAAGAACTCGCCGGACAGGGTAAATCTCTGACGGAACAAGACAAGGAGTTGAGAGGCTTCCAGTGGATCAATCCATTCAAGACACTTTTACTGTTGAAGAGTCCGAATTTGTTGGCAATGGTGAGTATGCTTGACATTTGGATCCTTCTGGCTTGTTACAGTGTCAAAGCGATTTATCTCTGACCAACTAACCTTGTTTTCCTATCATAGGCCATTGCGGGAACTGCAGTGTTGATGACAGATTATGTTCTGTTGGTCCCGTTGGCATATACAGTCGTAAGCCTGCTTGACCCTCGAAAATCCCGAATTTCTAGATATCTCACTATACTCAATAGGGTGCAAAATACGACATCAAATCACAAGCAGCCCTAGGGATGTGTTATATACCCATTGGATTGGGTAACTTAAGTGTGTCCATGTCTTTATCTTGTTCCTTCTCCACACTGTAACTTCCTTCCCTCCTCTTCGTATTTAGTTGGGGCACCATTAGCGGGTTATATTTCTGACCGCATCATCGTCGCGTACCGTGCTGCTCGAGGTGGAGTGTGGTATCCAGAAGACCGTCTACGTGGGACGCTGATTGGGGCTGGGTTGTTCGTACCCGTTAGTATGATTGGTGTTGGTGTCGGAGCTACATGGGCAGGTGGCATAGTGAGTACCCCTTTACGTGAATGACGAGACTACATCTCACAATTACCCTGAATTATTTCGTGCATAACCTTCACCAGGGCGGTTTCATTCTCTGTCTCGTATCCCTCTTCCTCAACGGTATCGGCGTCGATTTGGCGTTGAGCCCAATGGCTGCGTATATTGTTGACATACTGCATTCGAGAGGTGCGGAGAGTATGGCTGCAAATAAGTGGGTTTATCTTCCCGGTTTACCCTCTCTAGCGTTTCGAGTCTGATGCGCGTTTTCCCCCCTTCTTGCAACCCTTTTACCCCCGTCTCTATACAGCGCTTTCCGCTCCTTCTTAATGTCAATTCTCATCGCACCTATTCTACCCTCGATTGAAAGTATTGGTGTGTTCTGGACGAATCTCATATCGGCGGTTGTGTCCCTTGTCTTTGGATTTGGGTGAGTAACTCTCAACAGTCATATAGGCCAGATCTTTGACTTTCGGTCTTCTGTTAAAAAACTTACTTATTAACGACACTGTGAAAAAAGGTTTCTATGGAGCGTCATCCGTTATGGAGAACGGTTGAGAGCTTGGGTTGATGTCGGTTTTTCGACGTCAGCAAATAACTAAACTAAAATAGCTGCGGATGACTGGCAGACAAAGGGGTTTATGTATGTATATCTAACAGATTGGCTTAAACAGGGAATATCTCCTCCTAGTTTATTTAATGAATGGTGGGTCGCGAGTGGAGGTGACAAGTTAGATTTCGCTTGATGTTGTCAGTATCATTACAGTCGTTTGCAAAACATGTGAGATTTTTCCCGCGCGTGAAGAATTGTATATTTTAGTCGGTTTGAGAATAATTTGGGTGTAGCTCAATGGATTCAGTGGATATTTACATGAAACTATATATCAACTGGCTAAGAAAAACCCCCCGCAGAACCCTATGTAATTAGATTTGTAACTGGAAGGATGTTGTAGGTGTAGGGCCTGAAATGCATGTCAGATGAGGATTACAAGTTTTGACACACATGCACCTTCCCAATCGCAAATCTGACTACACAGGGTTCTGCGGGGGGTTTTTATGAGCCAGTTAATATATAGTTTCATGTAAATATCCCTTGAATCCATTGAGCTACGCCCAAATTATTCTCAAACCGACTAAAATATACAATTCTTTGCGCGCGGGAAAAATCTCACGTGTTTTGCAAACGACTGTAAGTATCAGTAACGATCTAAAACTGCATGTGGTGGTGTTCGCGCAGCACGTAGATAGCTGTTTAGAACAGAATTGACGTTGATACAATAGACGGTTGCAATGTCATAGAGCTGCATATTTATCAAATGTTTTCCTGATTCAAACTGACTATGTATACGTAACAACATTGCAGCAATTGGAATTTGGCAGTTTTTCGCACTAACATGCAAGCCCATGCAATTAAATCGAGGTACATATGTATGCCTCCAACTCTTTTGAAGGGACACTAAAAAAGTACAGTAAAAATACAACATACGAATCAAGAATATATGAGAAATGGCTTAAGTGTGAGAACTAGAGGGGAAGTGTCTACAGTGGCCAAAGAAAAAAACAGCTAGCTCATTGTTTATAAAAAGGTGGGTTTTGCAAGAACGAAGAAAAAAAATTTTAACTACCAAAAGACTAATAAAGAACTCGAGTTATAAATCATCATGCATCAACGGTTCAAACGTTCACTGGGCATAAGCATACACCTTATCATCAGGCGGGCGTTTATGATAGGAGTTAACGGAGTTGGGCGTCTCGCTTTATAATCAGGTTCTTGGCTGATATAATATGTCGGTGGTGGTTGTGTTTTCATTAGCTCTCTTTTCCAAAACCTTTGTCTTTTCTTGATACTTGCTCTTTTCTGGACCTAAAAAATTCCATGCAGTCTATTACCTCGCCGCTTTACGACTCATGTCATTTGCATGTCTCTTTCCACATTGGCACTCTACTCATCTGTTATCTTCATCAATCTGTATTTCTTTTTTTCTTTTGCCAATCTCCTGCATTTTTTTTATTTGTCAATTACATCACATCTTTTCTAGGCTTTGCTTACTGCTTGCATCTAAATCGAGACAACTTTTTCCCGTACAATAGCCTCCAGGTTCGAGTTGTCTGAGCTCAGCATGTTTTTTCTCACCACCTCTTTCTTTTTTCTTGTCTTCCCTCCTGCGAAAACCCCATCCCTCTCCGGTAATCTTTTCTGTTTCTTTTTACATTGTTATCGTTTTCTTTCTTTCTTTCCTCTTCTCATCCCATAGCTAAGACTTATTAGTGACACGTCTGTTAAAGAAATACAAGAAGATTTACTTAAGTGGAAGTGGGTCTGGTATTGATGGAGTTTTTTCGACGTCCGACATGTCTGAACCGAGCAGGTACCTACCCGTCCTATATGCCATAATATACCTACTCGCTATATGCGACTATCAGGTGAGCTCAACTCTTGCCCTCGTTTCCCCAAAATATGTATATCTGAAGTCCGTTACGCGTCGACGTCGTTAGTCAATGAGTTTCATACTCTCTAGAACAAAATTTAAATCATGGGATTTCAATATCAGTACCAGCAGCTAATTATTCCAGTCTAGGTAGGTTACACGGCTCCTCCAGGATGTTGAACCCGGAGTGGTCCCAGAACGGAACAGCCGGAGCCAACAAATGAAGAAGGGGTGCATTCTTTTTCGGTGCTAGCACTCCTACGGTCCGCCAGTACCGGACCCGTATCGGACCCGTACCTTGTAATTCAAGTATCTTCAAGTTTTTCCAACCCTTCCCCGCTCCGAGTCCTTGCTTCTGACTTTGACGACCGGTACAATCAGTGAACCCTCAAGACCTCAAATGACGGACGAACAGACACGACTGCTTCCCAGCAATGACGTTCATGACCACGAAGCAAACCCAAACGCGAATATTAATGCGAGCTATGGAACGACTAGTATTGACACAACGACAGACTCCGAAACAGCAAAACCGATTCAGGCGTATTACGATCGTTTTTCACGAGAAAGGAAATGGGCGATTGTAGGCATTATCTCGTGTTGTGGACTCTTGCCGCGTGAGTCGTCGTATAGAATACTAGCTGTCCCTCTCAATGATCTCTTAAAAGGATACTGACTTGAAATGGGGTTTAATGTTTTTCTTTAGTTTTCGTTTCAGGCTCGTTTTTCCCGACGATACCTGACATTGCAAAGGATCTAGATACGACGGGTTCTGTGGTCAGCCTCACAGTCAGTATATCCGTTCTTGCTGCATGTATAGGTGCTCTCTTTGGGGCAACGTATTCTGGATTTTGTATGTTTTGTTCTCTCGTTACATATATACATATAGCATGAACTGATTTCAACGCGTTTTTACTCATTTGCTACACAACCCACAGACGGACGTAAACCAGTCTACTTATGCAGCTTGCCACTCCTCGTCATTGGTTCCGTCGGTGTCGCGCTTTCATCTTCTGTTCCGTCTCTCATGATTTGGAGGTTTATCCAAACAACGGGTGGAGCACCCGGGCTGAGTGTTGGTGCGGGAGTTATCGGTGATATCTATCGATTAGAAGAGAGAGGGACGGCTATGGGGGTGTTCTTTAGTGCTTGTCTTCTTGGACCAGCGTTAGCACCGTTTGTTGGGGGTGGGTATTCTGATTTATCTTCAATTCGGATTCCTTTGAATTCTGTTACCGTGCTTCGCCGCTGTCATGCAGCCTCGAGGAGGTGGTGTTCATCATCTCTTCGGCTCACTTGACTTGACTTCTGCATAGAACAATCATGAATGGACTTAAGTCGATTGAATCTTGAGGTCCTATGATCTTTTCTTTTCTTTTTTCCCTTCTTAAATTCTTTTCTTTCTTCCCCGACGTTCGTTTTTATGACTGGGCATTCTGTGGACAGTCTCTTCCGATCAACCCGCATCCGCGGTCCTAATCGCGTTAAGATTATGCTAGCAAGCGACAAACACGCTCATGTCAGTGTCTATCGCGCGTCTTATCTTTTTTTCTGTTTCTTGTTCCCTGTAATCTACTGCTGGTTTTTTTCTCGCCGAACATGTGAAGCTCAACGTGTTTTCCACAGGTCTAGTGACACAATTCTTCTCTTGGCGTATCATGCAGTTCGGCCTGGGGGCCTGCGGTCTGCTTATCCTACTTCTCGTCGCGACGTGCTTTCCGGAGACAAGTATCCCAGGGTCTAGAGGTACGAGTCTTCCAGCTTCTGTTTGCCTAATTGTGCATCTTACTCACCGACTCTCCCCTTCTTTGTTACATTTGCTATGACTTGGAATGCTCACTTTTACAATCTACTTCGGACGTGCTATACATAAATTGTTTTTTACTGTACAGGCATAGATAAACGCCGTCAAGAACTCGCCGGACAGGGTAAAACCTTGACGGAACAAGACAAGGAGTTGGGAGGCTTCCGGTGGATCAATCCATTCAAGACACTTTTACTGTTGAGGAGTCCGAATTTGTTGGCAGTGGTGAGTATGTTATTGACTTTTGGATTCTTCTGGCTTGTTGCAATGCCCAAAGTGATTTGTCTCTGACCAACTGACTTGTTTTCTTGTCATAGGCCATTTCAGGAACTGCAGTGTTGATTGCAGACTATGTCCTGTTGGTCCCGTTGGCATATACAGTCGTAAGGCTTGACCCTCGAAAATCCCGAATTTCTAAACGACTCACTATACCTAATAGGGTGCAAAATACGACATCAGATCCCAAGCAGCCATAGGGATGTGTTATATACCTATTGGATTGGGCAACTTAAGTGCGTCCATGTTTTTATCTTGTTCCTCCTATACACTATAACCTCTTTCCCTCCTCTTCGTATTTAGTTGGGTCACCATTGGCAGGTTATATTTCTGACCGCATCGTCGTCGCGTACCGTGCTGCTCGAGGTGGAGTGTGGTATCCAGAAGACCGTCTACGTGGGACGCTGATTGGGGCTGGGCTGTTCGTACCCGTTAGTGTGATTGGTGTTGGTGTGGGAGCTACATGGGCGAGTGGCATAGTGAGTACCGTACCCCTTTACGCGAATGAGAAGGTTTCATCTCACAATCTTCACCAGGGCGGCTTCATCCTCTGTCTCGTATCCCTCTTTCTCAATGGTATCGGCGTCGATTTGGTGTTGAGCCCCATGTCTGCGTATATCGTTGACATACTTCATTCAAGAAGTGCGGAGAGTATGGCTGCAAATAAGTGGGTTTATCTCTCATTCGGTTTCTTCTCTCCAGCGTTTCGAGACTGATTTTTCCCCTCTTACAACTCTTTTATCACTGCCTCTCTATACAGCGCTTTCCGTTCCTTCCTAATGTCAATTCTCATCGCGCCTATTCTACCCTCAATTGAAACTATTGGTGTGTTCTGGACGAATCTCATATCGGCAGTTGTGTCCCTCGTCTTTGGATTTGGGTGAGTAATTCTCTCAACGGTCATATAGGCCGGATCTTTGGCTTTCGGTCTTCTGTTTAAAAAACTCACTCATTAACGACACTGAAAAAAGGTTTCTATGGATAGTCATCCGTTATGGAGAGCGGTTGAGAGCTTGGGTTGATGTCGGTTTTTCGACTTCAGCGAATAACTAGAACTAAAATAACTGCGGATGGGTTGGCAGTAAAGGGTGTTTATGTATGTATATCTAAGAACGCTCAATCTCCCTCTAATGAATGGGAATGGCGGGTCGCGAGTGGAGGTGACAAGTTAGATTTCGCTTGATGTTGGTTCGGTATCATCAAGTATAAAGTATCAGTAACAATCTAAAGGCTGCGTGTGGTGGTGTTCGCGCAGCACGTAGATAGCTGTTTACAACTAGAATTGACGTTGATACAGGTCCAATAGACGGTTGCAATGTCCATAGAATTTGCATATTTATCAGAATCAAACTGACTATGTAGCGACATGGCAGCAATTGACAGTTTTCCGCACTAACATTCAAAGCGCGTGATTAAATCGAGGTAACGCATGCCTCCAACTCTTTTGAAGGGACACTAAAAAAGTACAGTAAAAATACAACATACGAACCAAGAATATATGAGAGATGGCTTAGTGTGGAGAGTTAGAGCTAGAGGGGAAGTGTCTATAACCAAACAAAACAAACAGCTCATTGTTATAGAAGTGGGGGTGGTTCTCTGCTTAGAAAAGGCGATGAACGAAGAACGAAAAAAAAAGAGTTTTAACTACAAAAAAAAACTAATAAAGAACTCGAGTTAAATCATACACCGGTTCACTGAGCATAAGCGTACGCCTTGTCATCATGTCCCAACACATCCGAATCCCTCAACGGACCACTTCTAACTGATGATATACCACTGCCTTGTACCAACTCGACTTCCGAAAACGCTTGTCCCCTAGGAGGAATAACGATAGGTTCAATGTAAATACTTCCCCTAGTAGTGTAATTCGTCTTGACAGGAGCAGGGGTATACCTCCTAGGTGCTTTACCGATACTCTTGATCCTCACTAACGAAGGGTCCGATTGCGAAGCAGCAGGAAGTCTTGGTCTTGAAGGTGGGGTAAGAACGGAAGAAGACGCGCTCATCTTTCCTTTCACGACGCGTTGAACCATGGGTTCTTCATATGCGCTGATAGCACTAGAAGGTTGTCCATCGTTCTCTTCTGGACGCCTCAACCAAGAGATGTCGATAGTTTCCATGCTTTTGCCTCGGTTACGATATCGCGAGTTGCTGCTGTTGTCGTTGTTGTTGTTGTTGTTCTCGTCACCACCAGAATAACTTCCACCGACTTGGTCTTCCTGTACAGCTGCTAATTCCGAAAGAGCACCAGCCGTGCTCAATGTCCTGGAAGCACCCCTTGAACGACGATTGGTCGGCCTCATGATGAAGGGAACTCCTTGCTGAGAATTCCTGACTTGTTGTCTTTCATCGAATTTGAAAGGGTTTTCAGAGTTAGGAGTCGTAAACGCTGAAGATGGGTTGTAACTCCCTGGTGTGGCTGTCTCTGTACTTGGACCTGCAACACCTCTATCTATCCAAGGTCTCGTAAAGTTGTAATCCGTGGCAACAGTGGAACCGCTTTCAGCGGTGAGGTTGCGACGATGAGGAGCAGGAAGAACAGGAGAAGAGAATCTTGGTCTTTCTGGAGATTCAGAGGGAGAAAAATCGATTGGACCGGGAGTTGGTAAAGGAGAAGAGTCTTTCGTGTCTTCGAATGGATCAAGAGGTACCGGTTGACGTGTCTGAGGAACAGTGTTGATGTACACTCCACCACCTCCCTCTATCTCGTCCAAGTAAGCCGAAGCTCTAGGAGCAGGTTTCCTCTTCATAGAGTTACTAGTAGACAATCCACTACTAGATTTCCAGGACTTGGCGGATTTGGAACTCACGTTCCTAGCCAACTCGGCTTCTTTCTCCTTTTCCAGTTCCCGTTCCCGTTCGTACATTGTCTGACGATATTGTGAGAGGTTGGTGACTCGAGGAGGTAAACCAGGAAATTGAGCTGCTAATCGGTTTACGACAGAAGTGCTGAGAGAGTTGACGGAATCTGCGTAACCAGACAGTTGACTGGCGTCTCGAGTATGACCATGTCCACTGACAGACATGGCAGCAAAGACGTTGTTGATCTTTTCTGGTTCCGGTTCCCGTTCTCGTCCTCGTTCTGGACCTGGATTGGGATTGAATCGAGGATCGAGAGCGGTCAATCTCGTCATAGTGGAATTGGCATAGTAGGAAGACGGTCTGCCGCCAACACGTTCCGTCATCGTTTGAGGACGAGATTTGGTAGTGAGAGTAGAGAGTTCCGCGGCGACAACAGCGGGACTTGGGATGTTCAAAGCCGAGAATCTCATATGAAGAGTAGGTGGTCGACCAGACGAAGCGTCAAATTCAACCGCGACTCGTTCACCACGACTAAAGATCACATCTCTCCTCAGTTGATCAAACTCAGTCATACCCATGAGTCCACCGGGTTGACGAGGTCGACGTGGTTCTGTAGTAGGGACAGCACCTGGAAGTTGAGGTGGTGCAGGAACGTTGTGAAAAGCTTGAGCGGCAGGTGAGAGTTGTTGGAAGGTGCTGAGACGAGGATTGGAAATGAGCCTGCGAGAGACGCGTCGGCTCCAACGGGCACGTTTTTTGTTACCGGAGAGTTCGTCTTTGATTTCTCGAAAGTCGACGACGGTGTCGAGGCTGCATTTCAAAGCAACACACAAAAGTCAGTATTTGGAGAGAGAGGGAAGAGTTTAAAGTGACGTACCCTTTAGTTAAACCAATAACCAGAAATGCCCTCGACAAAAACCTCAATATCCTCCTTGTGAAAGCGCCGCCAAAACCTCCCTGAGCAAAGCCTACGACAGTCTCAATTGCTCCCAGCTTATAACCTCCCGCAATCCATCCTATACCCTTGAAGAAATGTCTTTCGTCCGTGTCCGAAGCTTCTATAGATCTTTGATGGAGGAAAGCTTTTACGAGACGGAAAAATGAAAAGGAGAAGTTGACAGCTTGGTAGGCAACGAGAAGGGCGAGAGTGAGAGATGTAAAGAACGTCCAAAGTGTTTTATCACGGTCTGAGCTGAAACCAATGACAAGAGCGGGAGCACCATTTGATGATTGTCCAACTGGCACAAGTTGCTGGGGCGTTAGGAAATCTGCTAGATAGAATATAGAGTGTAACCGCGAAACTCACCTCTGTGGGAAATACCGATAAAGGAAGCTACTTCGTTAGAGGCGACGATAGCTGGTATGAAGATCAATAGCATGAATTTTCCGACGTTCCGGAATCGTATAGGGAGGATGTCAATGAGTTCAGAGTTGGCGAAGAAAAATAAGAAAAGCATGTAAAGAAGGATTGGAATGAAAGAAAGGGAAGCTGTGATAAATGAAAGACGGTTAGAGCTCGAGGGCTATGTGGTAGTCATCATCAGGCTAGACTCACCAATAACAATATCAATGGTCCTAAATGTACCCAAATCAATCCGCTCAGCGGGTATGATATGGGTCAGCAAGTCAAGTATCGCAAGGGCAAGGTTCGTCCATCCTTCAGCTGTGAGCAGTAGGTGCTTCCTGGAGTAAAAAAACAAAAACATGAGCGACTGTTAACTCCCCTCGTCCTTTCGCTTCGAGTGCCTCGGAATATAGGATAACTCACCTGCCTCTACCCCAGTTCGTGAATATCAGAGAAGTTGAAAAGATGATTTCCAGTCCGACGGGTATGATAAAGACAATGTTTTGGATTCTGGTGAACGATTCGCAACGAAGGATTGGGGCTGAAGATAGACAGAGAGATCCCATCTATTGCGTAGTAGTGTCGACAAAAGTCCAGCCAGTGATACAAAGCATTTCAGACGAGCAAGGCCAGCCTTGTAACAAAAGCTTCAAGCCTAAAGGATGGGGAGGGAGAGACAGTCCAAGGGAAAACCTTGCGCTTTTTCGAAGGAGTGAGTTGAGAAAAGAATGACTTGCAGACCACGAAAAACCGAAGGACCTGCTTGGGATTGGGTAACGAAAGGAAGAAAGAAAAGGGTGAGAAAATTTAATCTCTCCTGCAGCGGATTAGGAAAAAGCAATGAAATGATATGTTGTTACGCTCATATGGTCGGGGCGGTTCCCGACTGACGGTTGCTACCCCAGCCTAATTGTCCCACATTGTATATCAACCCAACACGTCAATCGCCTCGAACGCCGTCAGAACCGTAAACTGAACACAGTGAGCCTCGGTTCTCAGCCAGAACGTGTCTTTTTCCAGAGTCGAAAGCGGTTCAGACCATAAAAATCAAGAATCTGGAAATGAAGACGAACAACGCTGACTGTTAGTATATACTGTGATTGTTAGGTCACCATTGTTTCAGAATGTCTGTGTCAGTCCCATCAAATAACCCATACCTGTGACGAATATCAGCGCACATCCCCCTCAACTCCTTGCATTCAAGAAAACAGCTTGAGCACGACGAGTGCTTATCGGATCATTCACGGCACAGTGCTGATTGGACGCTGAACTGATGGAATTGCGGGCATGGGCCCGCGTTGCGGTCTGAGTCGGGCTACTCTGAGAAGACTCGATGAATTGAAAGGGCTTTGAAGGATAATGACATGCTTTTTCGGAGGTCAAGGTACGGATTTGGTTGAGAAAGAAGGTCCTGGGATCGCTTCTGGGCCGTTTAAGCGCTCTAATCTTCCTTTTGCACTTGCTCTACACACACCTTTGGCTGTTTTGCGGTATCGTCATTCCTCAAACCACTTCTGCTCTCCTGCAAGCTGAAGTTGCGATTTTCATTGTCATCAATAGTCTAACGGAACAGTGTTAATAATAACAATGTGTTGGAAAACCAAGTGCTTGGTAACGGATCGTCAAGTCATGACCGCTCTGCGAAAAACTTGAACTGATCTGACCGTTGGTGGCTTTAAAGCTTCCGATAGATCTTCTAAATGTTTGATGGAACTTGAGGTCAGGAACTCTGGTCGGGCTTTACGGGCCCAGAAAGAGGGTATACGTAGTGGTTATGAAAAACTTTTAAGGAGAAAAGGTACGTGCCAACTTCCTGCTGTAGAAGGATAAACCACACGTCTCATGTCTATCGCAAAACACAGAATATCGAGGAGCTCGAAATCTATCACCTTAATGATTCTAGTCGAACCAAGAACGCTTAACTTTCTCTCTAATTCGTAACGTCGAACTGTGATTTCGTAGCTGCCTGATATTCATGTTTCCATTGCGAAAAAAAAGACTGAAAATGGTCTTTCCTATATCTTTTGCTTTTTAGACTAAAGATTTCGGCTTTATAGCGCAATGCCAAGGGTGCAGTTTCGTACGGCTCAAAATGGATCTCGTCATGGGTCATGATTGCACTTCCTGTTCTCCTGGTCTAACGTGAATCTACTCGTAGTTTCCAAAGCTGGTGTCACTTCTCCAGATCCCCATTCCTCTACACAATCATCTTTCAAAGTCGCTCTCTAAAAATCACTCTTGCTTCCAGCGAATTCGTGTTGTGCTATCCTGAATCACACGATGTCTCGTCCCCTCTGCCAGTGCCAGTGCCAACACTTGCACGCTTCCCATGGTTTCCACACTTCCATCGACAGTCAGGTGTCCCTACTCTCCTTCGCGTTAGGAAAAACTTCAAGGCCCAAGTTGGACCAAAAAGTCTGCGCAATTCTCACTTCCTACGAAACAACCTCGGACTTGTTGGACAAAAAAAAGCTTGGCAAATAACATATTCTTCTTCCTCTGAATCTTCGAACACGAAGCTCAAGACCCGTGATGATGTGGTCGCTGCCAGGGCTCAACATGACACCCAAAAACTCGCACACATGCCGACATTACTAACCCATGCTTTCCACACGTTTCATCGACAGTTCAGGTTTTTGTTTTGACCTACATGTCTCCTTATAGTTCGGACAAAATGGCCTTCAAGGCAAAATGTTTGACCCAAAAGTCGGCTCGTACTGAGGCATTCAGTTTGTCAGAGTTCGACACGCTTACATGAGCTTACAGCAGTCCTCAGACGTGCCGTTGGACAAATATGAAAATGCTTTCTGGCTGGTGAATTTAACACCTACCATTTTTTTACCTCATTCTATTTTCTGACTTTCTTCGGTGTAAGTTCGAGTACCTCGCAAAACCCAGTGGATGATGTGAGGAAAGTCGGAAAATCTGGTCGAGGTCAGTACCGAAATCGGATAAGCCTCACAAGAGTGGTTCGTTCGGACAAATATGCAGACAAACTCATAGCACAAGATGGGTCCATTACTGCGCAACAGCACCAACACGTGCGTTTTAAAGTGCTTCCGATTGGGTTGTTTGAAGTTGTTCCTGGACGTGATATGTATGTATAGGCGCTCCAGAGTCCGGGTGGAATTCAAGATGTTACTTTTGACATCAAGGAGGTAGGATTTCGTTAGATGGGGGCGGATATACTATGTGTTGACCAGATTTGTGTCGAACAAGACTAATGATAGACTTTTCGCGTGTAGAAAGGGACAAGCGTTTTCAACGTCCCTGTTTCGACAGCAGGTTTCAATTGCTAAATCGTTCTTTCTTTGGTGCTCGTGTTTTCTATTTTCTTTACCTCGACCAACTTATTTTATCCCCCCCACCTTCGTTCCGACGGTTTTGCCAGTCATCCTTCCAGTGTCCGATGCGATGATACGCAGTGCCCGTAGGCCCCATGCGGATATGGAGAGAGAAGGGGAAAAGTTGGTGATCACGTATCGTTATGCGGACCTGGTAATGACTCTCAAGGATGTCCTGTTGGTTTTCCTGCCCAGGACGAATCGCATGGAAGTAGGACGAACGGACGTGTGCATGAGTGGAAGTCAAGAAGGAATAGTGCCTGTGTTCAAGGGTAAAGACCTATTTCTTACTTTTACTGCTATACTTGAGCTCATGCAGACGATTTTTAGATGTAATGGATGTGTCAACGCTGAAGAATTCTTTGACGGGCCGCAAGATCGACACCTCATGTAATGGCAGTACCTTATTTCCTCGCCGTTGCCCTTAGCTTTTGCTGCTCCTGTCTATATCCTGTCATATCTCTTGCGTTCTCCAGGTCCAAGGAAATCCTTTGTAGTTTGGGACCCTACACATGCAAACCCCTGCGAATTTAGTCCATCTTTATGTCTACCGTCATAACGAGGGTTTATCTTCACCTTTATTTCTTATTGCTTTTGTCATTACTCATCTCTGCCTCATCTTCTTCAGCACCCTCAATGAACCCTCCAACTAACCACTTTTCTTCTGTCCATTGTCTCTACTCTTTCCTCCCTCCTTCCCTTGAACGACAAGGTCCCTGTTTGACAGTATGCTCGCTGAGACTTGCTAGGTGCATTTCTTTTCACGATTTCCTGTCCGGGGAGACCTCCGCCTCGACTCGGAGTCACTTCTACTCCTTACCTATTGTTACCCGTCTTCTCTACTGACAACTCAGTGCCTACTACCGATCTCCTCCGTTGTCTCGATTACTATAGGTGTGCTACACCTCAATAGAATCCATTGGACAGACTAAATGCATTCCAACGTCGTGTCACAAACCCGGACTTTACTCAAAAACTGAAAGTCCAGTCAAAGCTCAGGGAAAGGAAACAAACTCTGTTTACAATGTCAAAGTACTCTAGACTACAAAACAAGGTTGCTGAGAAAAAAAAATTACAATCTTTTGCGTTGATCTACTCTACACACCCTACAATTCTTTTGACAAAACTTATTTTCTCCTTGGCGTCTGCGTTGCAGGAAGTACCTCCATATAATTGGTAATAGAGAGCGAGGGCAGCGGGAGACTCGGCAAGGTTGTCAAGGTCAGTGCGGGTTTCGATACGGGGGAGAATCGTCTTTGAAAGTCTTCCCTCTTCCTCCTACTGAGGTCAAAAGCTACACTCGCTCGTGTTCGCTTACCTTTTGCAAGTTTTTGCTTTTGCATCCTCAAAAATTTGCGTAGGACAAGGTTTTCCGAAATCGCTGTAATTTCATTGCAAATCTACTTCTATTTGTATCTACATCACCGTGCTATGGAGTTACGAACTTGAAAGATGGAGACACTTTTTATGGTGGCTGTGTGATTAGTCATGACCCAGCCCACTACCAGTTTAAGTAAATTTCGCACGTCAGGTAGGTATTGTGGCTGGTCACTGGTGCTCACGCGGCGGAGTTTAAATTCTGCAGTACCCATACTCTTGCTGGAAATCGTCAGCAACCTCCTGACCCGAATCCCTTGTGCAGGAGTCAACTTTTGACTTCGGAATCCGAACTCCAAAGCGGAAAAGCTGCATCGATATTTTGTCGTCGCGCATTTTTTTCCACCGTGTCCTTTTCCGCGATATACTGGCACAGGTCTCGTTCAACCCCTGGGCCTTCAACCGAGATCTTGGACATGGTTCAAGATGCCCATCTACATTGCAAGTTTTTTCACCCATGAAATTCACACAATCTAATCCAAAAATTTACACACTGCGAGACCGTTGGGAAAACTGCGTCCTCCGAAAACTCAAGCTAGCCAGAGCAGCTGCAAAACATGGAGTGATCCAGACGGTGCTCAAGATGGTGCTTATGACATCTACCGATTATCTCATTTTCCTCGTTGCCGGTCACTCATTTTTCTTATGTGGCTCAAGCCTGCTTTTGTAGTCGGCTTCAGCCGGGCCATTGGAACACTACATTTCGCTGATATTCTAGACTTATTTTCCTTCTTTTTTCGAACAGATGAACAGATCAGCATTTGCGACGGTGCACATATCATGCTATTGGTTGCTTGAACGATTCCCTTAAGACCGGAAAAGTCACGGCAGCAACTTATGGCAGACGACTATCCAGCTGAGAGTTTGGTTCAGCCAGGGATGGATTTAGAAACAAAATCGCATTTCGACATCCCGTGCGTATCTTAGTCTAGTGGTACTTTGCTCACTCAATTTCGCTCCAGGTTTTTTTGGTTCTTCAGGTCCTGGAAGTTCAGGCAATGACTTTGAGAAACAAACAGGGCGACCCAGATGCAGGGCGACCCAGATGCAGGGTGACCCAGATGCAGGGTGACCCAGATGCAGATGGCTGCGAGAGCAAGGATTGTTAGTTGGGATAAGCGTTTTCCCTTCGATAGACGTTGCAGTCTTACACCAACCCCTCTCTCGCTTTCTAGCTCCACCCGTGGTCTCGACTCATCAACAGCTCTCGAGTATGTTCTAGCACTAAGGACGGCCACAGACGTCGTCAGGATGACCACTATCGTCTCCTTATATCAATCGACATCTCTTTGAAAATTGCGTTTTCCGTTCTCTAATCCTTGATCATGTAGGTCTGCGTCATCTACGAAGGAAAATGCGCCTACTTTGGCCCCACCTCTGAGGCACATCAATACTTCATTGACATGGGCTACAACCGTCAAACCACGCCCAACTTTTTAGTCGCTGTCACTAACCGGAACGGACCTATCCCTCGATCTCTCGCCTCCTCTCCTGCATCTTCTCCCTCTTCCCAGCCTCCCGCACCAAAAATAGCCACCGAGTATGCGGACTACTTCAACCAATCTCGTTATGCTCCCCTCAACCGCCGAGATATCAATCAGTACAACGATGAAATGGCCGGAAACCAAAAGGCAAAAGACGCATATCAGAGAAGTGCCAGAGGGGAACACGTCCCGATGTCGAGGAAGAAATCCGCTTACATCGTTTCGTTGGGGTTGCAGGTTAGGGAGGTAGTCAGGGAGTTACAGATGCATAGAGGGAATTGGTTGACGACATTTTTGAATGTATTGTAAGTAGGAACTAGTTCTCTCTTCTACTGACTTTGCGTGTTTTGGCTGATGGTTGTGTTATAAACGTCGATGGCTCGTACATGTTCCAGGTTATGATTGCCGGTGCAATCTACTTGAAGAGTTCTAAACTGACTGTGGCGTACTTCTCTCGCGGTGGTATTTTATACTTGTATGCACTCCTCGCGTCCTTCATCTCGTGTCCTCGCTCATCTATTTTTTGTCTCTTCACAGTGCCTTACTCTTCTCAGCTCTGACTACCATGGCCGAAATCTCCTCTCTGTTCAGTCAACGACCAATCCTCCTTCGACGCATGCAACGGGTACTGTACCACCCTATCATCAACCAAGGTGGTTCGTTCTTGGTGGACCTCCCGATCTTCGTTCTTTACGATTAGTATCCTTGGTGTCATCATTTACGAACTGGTGCAATTGCAACAGACTGCTGGACAAGTTTTGTGGGTGAAAACCCGCTTTTTGCTCTTTAGCAAGACTCATTTGTGGATTGGAACGTATATCTCTAGCGTGTTCCTTTTATTCACCTTCTCTGTCGCTCTCGATGAAAGGTTCTTTTCATTCTTCAAGAGCAAGAATACTCAGCAACATGTTCCGTGCTACCTGTCCTCACCTCAAATCCAAACCACAACGACCAGAATCCCTTTTCATGGGCTGTACTCATTCTTGTATTCTTTCTCGCTGTCAAGTTCTTCAGAGCCTGTTATGAAAAGTACAAGGTAATCGTCCCTCACCCAGCTCAATTTTCTGATTAAAATTTAACCTTCATCTGGATCACATCCCCGCTATTGGACCCAACGGAGTATTCACTTCCTACAAAAGTGTCTATAGATGGATCACACAGGCAAATGAAATCATTGGTGAAGGTTACCGTTCGGTACGTTGCTGATATCCGCCCTGTAATTGGCCAAGTTTTCAACGCTTATACAAACGTAAATTAGTACCCCGGAGGCATATGCATAATCTCGACAATGGACGGCTGGCAAATCGTACTCAGTGGAGGGAAGCCGGTAGATGATATGCGAGAAGCTTCTGACGAAGTCCTTTCTGCGGATGTATTTACTGAAGAAGTCCTTCAAGCATACTACACGATGCACCCGAATGTCATCAAGAGCTCGTACCATATAGATGTTATCCGGAGCCCTCTAACGAGGAACATAGGGCCGCGTTTGTCAGACATTTACGAAGTGAAAGCTACCATGTCTGAGAAAATTCCCTTGAGTAATGGTGAGTGGTGCTTTTGTCCACATAGTTATTGAAAGGGGCGAGCAGTCATCTAATTACGTCGAGCATGCTTAGATTGGATTGACATTGCCGCAAAGGAAAAGTCATTGGACATCGTTGTCTGCACAGCTGACCGCTTCTTCGTTGGCTTGCCCTTATGTATGTGGTCCTGATTTCTATCCTCATATTGAGTTATGTATATGCGAGAAAAGGATGAAGGTTTTAAACACCAGATGGTTACACCCACGTCGAAATGGGTGCTGTTCGGGCAAGGAAAGCATGCCTGGTAAGTATCGTGCACTGTCAAAGTGTTCATTGATTAAAAAATTCCTCTTATGTCCTCCTCTGTTGATAACTTAGCCCCGGTCGCATCCACAGTTCTGAAGCTGCTGATGGCCCATGTACTGCTACATTATGATATCGAGTTTCCAAACGCTTCAAGAGGGCTGCCTCCTTTCAAGCAGTTTGCGGATTTTTGCCCTAGACCCAAATGCAAGGGTCCTTTTCCGGAAGAGAGCGGATTGCTAGACAAACACCTTCAAAGGCATGCGTTCTTGTATGCAATTCTCAGGAATCCTTGGGATATCAAAAAAAAGCTCGAAACCTGTTTTCTGGTTCAAAGGTAAAATAACAAATCGTATAAACGCCGCGGGATGTATTATATAATGCTCCCAATACACATCGTCTGACCTCCACCGCATGGATATTTGCAAACTCCTAGATTTTCGTCTCTTACTTACTGGGCTCGGCTTCGTTCTCAGTCCGCTCAAGTTTGTCAAAGCTTACTACGAGAAGGCAAAGGTTGTAAATGCGTCTGCTGCGAATCAACGACATGCTGACTTGGGGATCCCAGCTCGACCATATAGCTACACTTGGACCAGATAGACTCTGGGGCTCGTATATGGCTGCACTAAGGTGGACTACAGCAGCCACGGACATTGTCGAAGAGGGTTATCACTTGGTGAGTCTCGTTATCCGAATGTTCGAATAGCGCTAATCGTCTGTACTGATCACTTGGCCTGTTTATGTATAGTATCCTGGAGGTATATACAAGATTCCCACCATTGATGGCTGGCGGGTTGTGGTCAACGGTACTGGACTCGTAAAAGACATTATGCAAGCATCGGACGAGCAGCTGCAAGTTGTAACAAATGAGATTCTACAAACACGATACACGATGCATCCTGAGCTGGCGCCGGACCCGTGCTATATCGATGTCATTCGTACTCCTCTTACTCGAAACATTGGTGCTCGCTTCGCGGATGTGCACGACGCAGTGCGAAAGGTCATTTCCGAGAACATCCCGATCACCGACGGTACGCTTCCATCGACTCCGAAAGTTCTCAATGTTATTTACTAATGACTGGCCCGTCACTTCTCAATAGATTGGACTGAAATGTATACATATCAGACAGTGTTGGCCATCGTGTTCCGTGCCGTCAACTGTCTCTTCGCTGGGTTGCCTCTTTTTTGGTCCGCTTTCATGATTTCCGACCAGCTTCCCGAGGTGATGAACTATTATGTAGGGACCCGGACTGGTATGATCTCAACATCACGTTCGCGATAGACGTTGTTGTCAACTCAGCGATCATCAATCTTTTCCCAAAATTTACCCATCCTGTCGTCGGTCGTATATTCACTGGACGCAAATCCGCTATGAGACGGGCGATCAGGCATTTGCAGCCTATCATACAAGAGCGTCTAAAGATGCAAGAACAAATTGGACAGGAGTGGGTTGATAGGCCTGTGAGTCCCAACTCCGATGACCTCTTCCGAGCATTTTAGCACGATTTTCTAATTTCTTCGTTACGCAGAGCGACTTTATCCAGTGGTTGATAGATACTGAGCAGAATGCTCCTCTTTCTCAACGTACATCAGTGGAAGATATCTGTATTCGGGTACTTGCTGCTAATTTCGCAGCGGTGCATACAACCTCAGTGAGTATATCCGACTAAGAATTCTATTCGATACAGTCATTCATTCGTGGGCTTTGATTTCCTTTATGGCAGTTCGTACGTCTCCCTGTTTAACCCCTTTCATTTTTGTTTCCCAGTCTTCCTTTTCTAGGCCTTCACATGCGCTCTTTACCACCTCGCGTCCCATCCCGAACTCGCTGAACCCTTGCGCAAAGAAGTACAGATGACAGTGGAGAGAGAAGGATGGACAAAAGTCAGTATGGTGCAGATGCGATTATTGGATAATTTTTTGAAGGAATCGGAAAGATTGAATGGGGTTGGGGCGAGTGAGTTTTTTCATCTCAAAAATTCGAACGTTTCTTTACTGGCAACCACATAGCCGGATTGCAAAGGAAAGTTCTACAAGACTTCACATTCTCCAATGGAATCACAGTACCAGCTGGTACCATGATTGGCGCATCTACTTGGGGGCTGCAAAGAGACGATGTAAGTTTGCCCAACGTTGAGTTCATCCGCTCATGTCCGCCTGACCGATTTTTTTTTAAACTGGGTTCATGTAGGAAATCTATCCCAAAGGCGATGAGCTCAATCATTACCGGTTCTATGAGATGCCTAGTCGTGAAGGTGAAAGAAGTAAGCATCAGTTGGTAATACCTCCTTCGGAGTGGTTGACTTTCGGACAAGGAGGACATGCCTGGTGAGTTCCCGTTCTCAGACTTGTCTGCTTACTTCCTTCGATGAGACTTATCGCATCCTAGCCCTGGTCGATTCTTTGCCTCTGCAGAACTCAAAGTAATGATGGCACATATTCTACTGAATTACGATGTCAAGTTTCCCAACGACTCGAAGGGGTTTCCACGTTTCAAGTTTTCGAACATTGTTGGACCAAACCAGACTGCCAAAGTTTTGTTCCGTAAGAGGAAGGTGGATTGACGGCGGTTACCAACTTATTTTGCGATAGCTCGATAATGTATTCAATGCAAGGTCTGTTTGTCTGTGTACATGTATCATAGTTTTCTCCAAGGTGCTAGGATCCATTTTCGATGAGGAGGAGCCTGAGTCTTGATTGTAAACCTGAGCCCTCGTTGTGGAGGCAAACGATCCATATGCATTGCCAGAATTCCGAGCGTCAGACCCATAGGTATTGCACTGGTTGGGGTAATTTTCAGATACAGACGTTGTGGGGGCAAAAGATCTATATACACTGCCAGAATTCCGAGCGTCAGACCCAATAGGTATTGCACTAGTCGGGGTAATTTTCAGAAATTTCCAGCCTTTGACGGTCCCTGGGAGGAGCGTTAAGTCCATGAGGAGCTGACCGTTGTTGCTCACTTGGATGAGAGCCCAAGAGAGTGTGGGGCGATAGGAGAACCGTCTAAAAGAGTCAAAGGCGAGAGATGACTCAGGGAAGGTCGTTTCGTAGTCCAACGGGAGAGACGGGGTTGGGGGCATCGAAAACGGTGCTCTATAGATGGACGGATGACTCCAAACCGAGTGGCCAACGGGAGCTGGGTCGATACACATCAGATCAGGGGATGGCGCTTGATAGAGTCCGTTGACCCAAAAAAACGCATCTCAATTTTGGCGTGGTTGCTTTAGCTCAGTGCTCCGTCACATGACCGTTCACAACCAGGTTGCCCGATGAGATTGAGAATGGCACATCTTTAATCTCTACCGTGAATGTTG